>JAPZEB010000011.1:22666026-22680252 GCA_029783705.1 Chaetodon striatus
TTAGGATTTGTTTAGTAATTTGGCTGTGACTGTACTAAAAGAAATTACACTTGAAGACCTAAGAGTGATTCTTAATGGAATATTTCACAAATGCATGGGGTGTCCAAGAACTTTTTTCCACCACTGTATGAACTCAATCTGCATGTTTAGTTTTATTACTCAAGTCTAGAGTTGTGGTTCACCAGTGCACCCAAATAAACTAAGAATCCTACGACAAATATTTCTCTTTACAAGCAGCCATTCCTTTATCAAGGAAAGAGTACAACTCTCAGCTTACAGCTAGATTATAGGCACACGCAGAGATGAGAGAGAGGAAGGTAAAATGTGAGAGGCAGAGAAAAGTCCTTATCCATGTCCTTCATTGACATGTAAATAGGTCTGCATGTTTTTGTCCTAGTTCAGAAAGGTTGAATGCCTGCTCATGTACTGGAGGAGAAAACACAGGGAGAATTTCTTGTGTAAGTGTGTATTTGTACTTGAGTGTGTGTGTGTGTGTGTATGTTTTGTACCAAACTTTTATTGGACAGGGGGGATTAAACCAGTTGAGATTTCTTCTGTTTCTCGCTATAAAGCATTTTTGTGAAAAACAAGGGGCTTTTCTCTCATTTTCCATTTTGAGGTGAATTTGGGTTTCTGACTGCCCTTCTAAAATTCCCAGATTTTCTCCAGATGAAACTGTGGTCTTGTGGGTGAAAGCACTGCAGGGCTTTGTCTTGAAGAATGTTCAGCTTTTAATAAAAGATTTATTCTTGCTTGTGTTGTCATGTGCTAAGATCTGGCCAGACTGTGAGGCTGGGTGGCACAGGGTGTGTAAATTTAGGAACTGGGCTGTCGGCTTAAACGTTTTAATCTAGTTTAAAGAGAGGAAACACTATCTTGCAGCAGGCCTCATGGTCAAGTAAAGTTCATTCTGGTGTACAAGAGACTTTCTTCACTCTATGAGGTTGCAGACTTGGCAAATGAGTGTTGTCTAAAGGGTTTAGAGACTGATAAAAACATGATGTTTAGTCTGTCCTGTTTCCAGCTGTAAACATGTTTGTATGTAGGCCTGTGTGTGTGGTTGTGCATGTGTCGGTGTGTGTGCTTCCATTTTTGGGAAGGAAATCTAGATTTTAAACCTTTTGTGGAAAGATATTTTGGCAAAGTCAGGTCGTTCTGGCTCATCCCACATCTTGAGAAGGCTATTTCAGGGACTTGGGTTTGAGGTTAGGGGTTAGACTGACCACAAACTCTTGAGAAATATAAATGTATCACATGATAGACAAAAACCGCCGCACACTGAACTGAGTTGCTGAGATTTTATTAAGAGCGAACAACGCGTTTTGCCCGTGGCGGTTTTTGTCTATCATTTGATTTGAGATGTTCCTGCGGCCGACCAGCACCTGATTCTTGAGACTGGCTTTGCAGAGGGAGTTCTGTCTTAATATATATGTATATATATTTTTTAAACTTGCTAGATGTCAACTTAGTCTTACTTGTGAACAGTAAATCTTTTTTGCTGCCCACTAAATGTGTGGACTGTGAAACCAAAACATTGAGCTAAAGGAGGCTAAAAAGCTCAAAGTTAAAAAGTTAGCTGATTTTTCTCTGCGTGTTCATTACTAAGATTGAACCCTTTCGTATTAAATGTGGTGATTTGAGTCAGTGTTGAAAGAAAATATGTCACTTAATGCATCATTTCGTGGCCAGTTAAGGGCTGTGAAAACGTGTTGTAAACATAACACTGACATTACTATCACCTTTGAAGTTAATGTGGCGAACTTGTTAGCAATTTTTGCTAACTTACACATCCAAAGACCCCGTTTTACATCTGGTATTAACTTGCAGAGGGGAAGGAACCAGACCTTTACCTGGACAGTGTCAACAAAATGGTTCAGTGGTTTAGTTATAATACTCTTGCATTCAACACTCAAAACAGAGGAGATCATCTTTTGAGCTACACAAGACACCTACATATACACAATGCATTGTCGTGGACTTACCACGTGAACCTTATCTGCAACAAGGTACAACAAAGCATTTACTTTTTAAGGAGACACAGGTCATTTGAAGCCAGTGAGGAAACCCTCAATCTGTTCTTCTGCTACACCATACAATGCATCATGCAGTATGTAGGCTCAGTGTGTTTCAGCTGCCTCTCAGTTCAGCTGAAAACCAGGATAACACAGCTCCAGGGGATCTGCTCCAAGGTGGTGGGTGTGAAAAACTCCTTTTTCAAACAGCTGCACTAAAGTCCCTTTCCCACTGCACAAAAAAAAAAACAAAAAAACAATAACACCTGCTAACATGTGGGTTTTTTCTTTAATGGGAGGGTAGCAATTAGCATTCACTCCCAGGTCAAAAGACTGCAGGAGTCATGGATATTTATCGGCTCCAGCTTCATTCGGCTACGATTGGCAGTGATGGAAATATGACACCCAAATGAAGGTCCTTACTTAAGCCCCTTTACCACTGAGATACAATGACAGGCGGCCACAAAATACCGTCTGTCTCCATCCAAGCAGCCATGAATGTTGCTCTAAATGAGTCGGTACCCAGTTTAGAGAGCGCCTGAAAAAGTGTAAGGTCACTAACAATTTTACTGGCCTCCATGCTACTGTCTACTGTGTACTAACCTGTTTTCTGGCCCATCTGTGAAGTCAAACATGACACACCAAAACAAAAAAAAACACACACAGAATGGCATACTTATCTGCTGCAGAGCCATGTACACTGCTTTGATCTATTGGCAATTGTATAGTCGTCTACTGCCTATTTTGAACAGGGTGTCCCGTGTTTAAAAAGACCTGCTTACATGTTGGTCAAAAAAGGGTATAAGTGTACCCTCAGACTGGCTGATAAAATTGCCCTGGACCTTTTTTCATCTCCCGTATGAGGAGTACCAACTTCTGCCCTCTGGGATGCACATTAAATGGCCTGACTGCAAACAGAAATGGTACAAACACCCTTTTTCAACCAATCAAGAGAACCACAAGGGGGCTATCTTACCACAAGTGGTCACTTAAGACACATGGAGATGCATGCTAATGCCAGGTGTGACCAAACAGACTTAGAGGTGTCCACTCACCGAAGATGCATCTTAACACCAGGTGTTAACAGGCTAAGGGCAGCATTAATGTGGAGTTATGCATCTGGCCAGCTGGTGAATGTAAGGCCATTATCCACATTTAGCTCTTGTTTTCTGGTCTCCAGAGGGAACTATCTGGTGCCTCAGCTGCTTAATGATCCACTGTGTTAACCAGGTAACTTTTGCCTGTGTGCTGTTTGGCTCTGAGTAGGGAGTACACAGGGTTTTTTTTTCTGAGCTTTTTTGCTGAAAACAGCTGCTAAGATAACACTAGGAGAGTGAATCAAAATGGTAAAGTTGTGAGCCAGACAGTCAAACGAACGCTATAAAGCTCTGTAAAGTTTAGGGGAACTGCAGGTGATAATTCTCTGCTCCAGTGTTTTCAGAAGCATTTGGAGTAAGCACAGTATTAAAAAAAAAATAAAGACATGCTTCTTGTCATGCTCCTCCCGAGGTCAAGGCAAGTGGCACTAGATTAGTTGGGCTGGAAAAGAATGTCTGTGGCAGGCTATGTGTTGTGGCACAGGCTTTTCTTAACTCGACTAGCTCTGATGACTTCTGATTTGTGGTTTAGGTGCTGTTTTTAAAGGAAAACCAAAGCTATACATACACATCTCTAACTTAGACAAACTGCTTTTCCATATGCCATCAGTATGGAACCACAGTCTTATTGTCACTCTTAAGACCTGGTTTCTTGCATGGAAACATTCAGATTGTGTCTTCATCCAGTTGAGGCTGATTGCATTTCACACTTGGCTATAAAATTCTTTTCAAATGTATTTCGAGTGGCTGCTTGTGATGGGATTTTGCCTCCATGCTTATGTTTGACTTTATCTGTAGAGAAAACTGTTGATGTTTCTGAAGACGAAAGAGAAAAAAAAAAAACACTCATCACCCACATTTGGGCTCAGCCATGCAGCCACACAGGAGGATTGCTGTGACTATTTGCATAATGGATAGTCCCACACTGAAAAACTCAAAATGAGAAAGAAACAGCTGGGTACATAAGAGCCATGAAAACAGAAGAACAGAGACATAGAAGACCATAGTAGTCTGTTTGGTTGCTTTGTTGAGCTGTATATATTTACCACAGACTTGACTAGGTGGTCCTTCTCAGAGGTCAAGGACTCATTTGTGTTGACACTACAGGACATATTTGGATAAATGCATCCCTGACCTGACCATGTTAGGGACGTAATGTGGCTGGACTGTCAAGTCCTGATGTATCCTCAAGGCATTTTGGGTGCTCCCACTCCTTGAGTTAGAGCTGTTTGCTGTGATCAGCATATTTGTCTTGCAGCTTAAAAGCTTGCTAATAGTGATTCTCAGAAGAGCTTTGAATTGATATGATGATACTATTCAGAAAGCTCTTGTGCCTCTTGTGCAGTTTGCCTTTTGGCCAAACAGGCTGGACTCATCATGTCACGGGCTCCTAGGCACAAATGTTTGATGGGCACCCAGCCAACTTGGTGTGGTGGTTAGTTGTTTTTTTTTTTTTTTACATTTCTTTAATAAATCAAATATAGCATACAGGGCATATCCTGAATAGTTCTAATTCATTATGGACAATTAAAAGTAATCAGTGGTAGAAGAAATATACAGATCTTTTACGAACGTACAATTAGCAATACTACAGGTAAAAATCCTGCAGTACAAAAGTATAAGTATCAAAATATAATGAATGTACAAAACGTAAAATCAGACATTATGCAAGACTGGCCCATTTAAATTATTTCTTCAATTATGCATATTATATTATTGGATTATAATCATTGATGAATTAATGTGTTAATTACTTCAATGCTTGGGCGGCAAAGTGGTGCAGTGTTTAGCATTGTTGCCTCACAGCAAGAAGGTTCCTGGTTTGAAACCCAGGTTGGGGTAGCTCTTTTACATGTTCTGTCAACATGTCAACATGGGTTTTCTCCGGGTTCTCCTGCTTCCTCCCACGGTCCAAAGACATGCAGGGTAGGTTAATTGGTGACACTAAATTGGTGACACTTAATTGGACGGAGGTGTGATAAGTGGTTAAGGAAAATTAATGAATGACTGTACTTGAGGTGAAGCTCATTTTAATTACTTCATATGGCCTTCTGCTCGGTAACTTATAACCTAGGATTATATGTTAAAATTTATTAGTTGATATATAATTTGTATTATAATGTTAAGTAACTAAAGTTATCAAGTAAATGTGGTGGAGTATGAAGTACAATACTTGCCTGAGATGTAGTGGAGTGGAAGTATGAGATAGCATAAAATGTCAACATGTAAGTCAAGTACAAGCACCTCAAAATTGTCCTAAAGTACAGTACTTGAGTAATGTACTTTGATACATTCTACCACTGAATGTAACAATTGAAAGTAGGTTAATGTTTACAATACAACTTGACTAAAAGACTTAAAGTATCTGACATTAAATGTAAGGTAAAGCAGGCAGAGCTTTTTTACTCTTCCGTTACAAAATTTATGTTAAATGTAAGTTGAACAGACACACACACCTGTTGCTGTCTTTTTTCTGTCTACTTCTCTCCTGTTCTCCTTGTCTGTCTGTCTGTCTGTCTGTCTTCCTCTCCCCACCTGCCTTGAAAAGCCACTGCAACTGTGAGCTGCTGCAACAGCTAGCCTCAGGTTGTGTTGGCTGCTGTGAGCGATAATGGTAGCCTCCTCATTTTCTTAAGTTAACAGCAACATTTTCATCGTGATTTTCTTAAATGAAAAAAAAGTGTGCACACTTCTGAAAACCCATTTTAGCTGCTTGTTTCATTCATTTTCCAAACTACTGTATCTATTGCCTGTTTGGCTAACATTACCTCCAAGTGGCATGGCCCCCTGGGCACATGCCCAGAATGCCCACTGGATAATCCAGCCTAGTTGCCAAATCATCCTTAGAGCAAAGGAGTCTCAACAGCTAAACTCAGGAACAAAGATGTTCTTTGGTACAATTATGTTAACCTTTTTCATGAAAATTGGAATCAAACAGATTCCAGATCATAAATGATTCCTTGGTTTGAGACATTTTTTGTGTGTGTGGGGAACAAAAACACGTAAACAGATTACTTTGAAGCCATTGTGTTCTTTGTAATTTACGATTGTGTGATTTTTAAAAGATGTTATAAAGGAGACATTCAGAAGACGGCACACCAAGATGTCTGTCTCTAGAGCGACAATCTCCAGAGTGTGATGTTCTGTTTGTCTGTAGTGGTACGTAATTAGTCTGTGTGTGGTACGTTACCACAATAAAACAATTAGCAAATAAATTAAATTACTTTGCCTCGTCTCTCTTCGCTCTCTTTTAGACTTCCAAGTTTTTAGATTTATAACTGTCATTTACTGTAAATGTCAGTAACATCAAACAGAAGTTCTATGTCTAGTCTTAAAAGTTATACTACAACTAGTTCTGTCTTGCAGACTGAATGAGTGCTTGTGTTTGATGTTCATCACAAACCAGACTCTGCCTTGATAGTTACTGGCCCCTTGAAAAAACACAAAAACTTGAGCTATCTTCTTCTGATCAAATGGAGGCAAAGTTCTTAAGATCTTAAAAAAAAGTTTCCTGCTAGTGTTGCACTGTGTACTGATACTAGAAAGATTTCACAATACAATTGTTGAAAATGGTACTATGTTATAGGCAATTTGAGAGGGGATGAAGCAAAATTAC
The DNA here is from genome assembly GCA_029783705.1 of Chaetodon striatus. Classification (NCBI taxonomy): domain Eukaryota; kingdom Metazoa; phylum Chordata; class Actinopteri; order Chaetodontiformes; family Chaetodontidae; genus Chaetodon; species Chaetodon striatus. Next base: position 22,672,752 of record JAPZEB010000011.1, read on the forward strand.
CATAATGCATTCAGCTTATTAGGCGGAATTTACGTCTGCATTGAATCAACGTCGCAGCCACGGCGTAGGCTCCTACGCTGTAGCCTGATGTGGACGTCCTCAGAAATGTAACTACACATCATGGCAAAGCAGACCTCCTGTTTATTTTTGTAAACTGAAACCATTTCCCTCACTTTTACAGATAAGAAACAATAAATTGTGTAGATAATAAAGCCTACACAAAACATGCATTTTAAGTCTTGTATGTGATTTATCCTTTGGGGATTTATACTTTGGGAGTTACTCTGGCTTCATATGAGCTGAGGAAATCTCCACTTGTTGCTAGGCTAATTTATACAATGTAAAATGCCATAGGCTAATAACGTTAGTATGTTATGTTTGTTCGAAAAACATGTTTATGAGACAGTTGTATAAGAGTAAAAGACAGTTGTTTTGTCAGTGACCCTTGTGAGTTGTAATTTTGTAACGTTACCTTTGTTAAATATTGCTGTTGTCCAGTGTAAAATGTCTTACATACCAAAAGCCAAGGAAATTTACAAACCAATTTACAAACACCAACCATGTGTTCTAAATCATCCAGCATGACGCTATTTTGCACTTGTATCCTTTTCAGAAATTTTGTCATAAACTGCTGTCTTTCTAAAGTTTTTGTAAAACAAAAAACATATTGTAAAATCTGACACTGAATGTCTTCTGTGATTATTCATCCTCTTTTCTTTTTGGTTAGCCGTCCACTAGCTGACCATGATACCTTGAACTGTTGACCAATCAGAGGCTTTGTTCCTGGCTTGTCAACCAATTAGGGGCTGTGTTTTTAACTGTGTGAGCGATGTTTGGCAAACATTCCTCCAAAACATTTTTTTTTTTTTTTTAATCAGTTGAAAAACAAACTTGACGTTCCATGTGCTGTCATCTATTACTCCATTACTTTAACTGATCTTTTACATTTTTGCCGAAGCATCATTTCAATATTGGTATAGATGTATTTAGGCAGGTACCGTATCAGTCTTGATTTTTACATCTAAACAAAACTAGTTTCTGTGGTCACAAAGGCATTCACTTACTCCAGTACTCTCACATAGTTCCTGACCAACCCTATTGTGGATTTTTTGAAAGTAATAAAAGGAAAGTTTAAGAACAACCCTTCACATTTTATTTTCTTACTTTGATCCACTTTGGGAGTTTTAGGAATTTAGAAAAACAGGGAATTCAGCATATTCTGATTGTATTGTTATGACAGTAAAATATTCTACTGCATTTTTGCACACCCGAATACTCTGTAGGTTACAGAATACGTCCACACAGGAGTTGACACATGAAAAGTTCATCAAACACTTAAAACTAGTCTGGTGATGGTGGATATAAATAACGCTGTAAGAGCAGAGCTAAGCAATAACCTCAGAGAGCTGACGACCAGCCAGCAGCAACAGTGGCACGACTCCATTTGGCCCCATTTGTCAGAAAGCCTCCCTGATGGGAGACTGTCAGTCAACAGCACTGCTGAGGAGGGGAGGGAGGGAAAAGAGCAGAGTATATGAGACAATAGGGAATCAAGGGAAAATGCAATGTGTGTACAAATGTAAATTGTGCATTTACTGCATGTTATGTAGATGTTAAGCGTGTTAGCGTGGTTTGTGTCTGCATTTGTGTATTGGTGTGTTTCCTTGGTATGTTTTGCTGTTGAAGTGTGTGATGTGTGTCTAAGTTGAAGTGACTGGAAGGGGCAGAAACTGAGCCAAACACAGCCATGAGCTTGTTACACGCTCACAACAAATTTATGTAGGGGAATGCGCTTTTCATGTCTCTGTAAATCTTATGTAAATGTGCCGGTCACACACTGAGCAAAGAGTGCCAGAGAGGGTGAAAGTGGTGAGGGGAACGAGCTGAGGAAAGAGAGTTGGAAAATATTGACTATGTGAAAGGAAACTGGTAAAGCCAGAAAGAGCACGTGTACTCTTAGACTTAAGCCTTGGAGATTCTCATCAAAGTAGGATGCTAGAATGGCAAGATAAACTGATCTTAATCAGTGTTTTGTTTATCCTTCCTCATTGTTTATGTGGTTTACCCAGTTACAGATCTGTGATGATCCACCAGAGTATTTATTCCAGTGCTATCACTGATGGGGAAAACACAGTAATGTGGGCCTGAAATGAGATCTGTGGGGAAGCAGCAGCATACAACTTTTATAAGTTGATTTAAAGTTCTTGCTATTCTGTATGCTTTGGGTTTTTCTTTTTTATCTTCACATCATTAAATGAATCCATGATCATGGGTTTAGCTGCCAAAACCTCACGTCATGTCACACTCTGTTCTATGTATGCTGTATGTAAATCTCCCACATGTAAACATTGAAGGGATTTGGATTTATAAGGTTTAGATATGACAACAGTGAAACAGCCTGTCATAATCCAGCTAATTAATGTGACTGTGTTTTCAGTTAATTAAAAATGGATAAATGAGGTGGTGTTCCAGGACTTCAAAGGAAGCACTAAAGGCTACTTTTACATGTTTCTGTTTGTGTCTTTATTAGCGTTATAAGATTGAGCTGCTCTCTGGCTGTCAGATAGATTTTAGATCTAAAAACTCACTCAGAGACACTTTTATCAAAGAATTGATTGTTTATACCAAAAGATAATGAAGTTAGATTTGGCGGGAAAAAGGCTCTGCTCTCAAGCCAACTACAAGAATAAATTTTGGCATTTCACTTTTCTGAAAATCATGGATATATTGCAATTGTAAGTTATTATGTCACAGATATGTTGAAACTTTACTTTTCTTTGATTCAACAACAACTTCCATCCCTCTCCATCCCCTACAAAGGCTGACTGCAGTGTGGGTCTGGACCCTGGCACCTGTCTAGATAGACTTGGACCTGTAACTGATAAAGTATTGAGATTTATTAATTGCAACACAGCATTTCTGTGTTAACTGGCACAGCATTTCTAGCGTTTACAGCACTAGTTAAGCAGCCCAGGAAACTCACAGACCAGTTGCATACATTCTATATCATCTTGCATGATGCTATTCTGCGCTTGTATACCTTTCAGAAACTTTTACAATTACAGTTGTAAGTTTTTATGTTGCGGACATGTTGATACTTGACTTTTCTTTATGTTTCAACAACAACTGTAGTTAACATGGTTTAGCACCAAAACTATTTGATGGTGCTAAGGCTTACAATACCTTTTCGCACAATCCCTATTGAAAATGCAGCAATGTCTCGGTAAAAACCAACACTTTCTGTGGCTCTATCCGGGCTTGAAAGTCAACGATGTCTCCTTAAAAAACAATAGCTTTTTGTGGAATTATCCCTAGTCAAAACACAGTGAGAAGTCGCTATAAAACACCCATGTTTGGTGGCTAAAAAAAACACGGTAAATGCTGCAGTGACACTCTAAAAAAAAGCTGGTTTGGTAGTCTGTTGGTTTTGAACAGTGGTCTGCAGTAGTATGAAGCTTGCTAGCCATCTCGCCTAGGTGACATGCCAACACTACGTCACTCGAGAGACGTGGATATGAAGCATTATATGGACACAGGTATTCGGATGCCTGACCATTACACCAACAATGATTGACAATGACATTATATTCAAGACATATACTTTAATATGGAGTTTGTCCCCCTCTTGCAGCTATAACAACTTCCACTCTTCTTGGAAGGCTTTCCAGAAGATTTTGGAGTGTTTTTGTGGGTATTTGTGCTCATTCACTCTGTTGAGCACTTATGAGGTCAGGCACCGATGTTGGATGAGAAGGCCGGGCTCGCAATCTCCGTTTCAGTTCACCCTTAAGGTGCTTGATGGGGTTGAGCTCAGGGCTCTGTGCGGGCCAGTCCAGTTCTTCCACACTGAACTCATCAAACCATGTCTTTTATAGTCCTTGCTTTGTGCACTGGTGCACAGTCATGTTGGAATAGAAAAGGGCCTTCCTCAAACTGTTGCCACAAAGTTGGAATCATAGCATTGTCCAAAATGTCTTGATATGCTGAAGCACTAAGATTGCCCTTCACTGGAGATAAGTAGCCTAGCCCAAATCCTGAAAAACAACCCCATACTATTATCCCTTATCCACCTAACTTCATAGTTGGCACAATACAGTCAGGCAGGTAGCGTTCTCCCAGCATCCGCCAAACCCAGATTTGCCCATCTGACTGCCAAACAGAGAAGCATGATTCGTCACTCCACAGAGCGCGTTTCCACCGCTCCAGAGTCCAGTGTCCGTGGGCTTTACACCACTCCATCTGATGCTTGGCATTTGACTTGTTGATGTGAGGCTTGCATGCAGCTGTTGGTACAAGGAAACCCATTACACGAAGCCCCTGCTGCACAGTTTTTGTGCTTACATTAATGCTAGTAGAAGCTCGGAACTCTTCAGCTATGGAATTAGCTGAGCGTTGGCGACTTCTACGCACCATGTGCCTTAGCAGTCGTTGACCCCACTCTGTGATTTTTCGTAGTCTTTTTGCTTCGTGGCTGAGTTGCTGTTGTTGCTGAATGCTTCCACTTTCTAATAATATCACTTACAGTTGACCGTGGAATATCCAGCAGGGATGAAATTTCACGAACCATCTTATTGCAAAGGTGCCATTCTATAACAGTACCAGGCTTAATGTCAGTGAGCTCTTAAAGACCCATTTTGTATCACAAATGTTTGCAAATGGAGACTGCATGGCTAGGTGCATGATTTTATACACCTGTGGCAACGGGTCTAAAGTGAACACCTGAATTCAATAGTTAATAGGTGTGGCCAAATATTTTTGTCCATACAGTGTACATATGAAATAAACAATTAACATATCTGTGGTTTGCAAAGATGTACAATGCCAACATTTTCTCCTGTTGACTGGGCTGCTGCTCTTAGAGGGAGTTCTTTAAAAATTCAAGCAGCATCAAGGATTCTGTTAAAAGACCTTATCCTCCCAGCATAACAATGACAACATTATCAGATCAATGTTAAGTCAACAATAGCTCATACGGAGAAGATTTTAGAGGTGGAGGGAGTTACAGTAAAAAACAAATTGTTTGCTTGGGGAGACCAGTATAATGATGGTAAGTGTGTCAGTGCTCTACCTAAAGTAAAACAATACTCCATCTATGACAAAGGCAGTCACAGGTCAGTATGTTGCTCTGATTTTGCCGTTACTAGATAGCAATTAATTGGCTGTAAAAAGTGATAGAAAACAAGGTGTGAAAGATATGTGATAAAGGTCCGATAGAAACCAGGATCTTGGCTGTTATGTTGTATGCATGTTAGACCGCAGGGCCCCAGGACCCCCCCCCCCCCTTCCAGCCTTTTATAAGTTGAATTCTCTTTGGAATTCTTCCACAAAAAGCACTTGCTGGCACGGTAGGCATGGTAGCAGTCTGACCCCACGTGCCGCACACAAGTGCCTTTGTCTCTAAAATGGCAGATGATGGCATTCCTGACTGTCCCATGTCCAACTCTTCCTACTACTGAAATACGCATTCCAGTGTTTCTCTGCTTTAACTGTTGAAAGGAAACATGAGACAAATCGTAGGCCAGACACTCTGATTTGAAGTGATGTAGTGTGTCTGTTTTATGTGTTAATTTTTCTTGGACTCAGCATTCCGAGGAGCGCAGTGGCATTTTGTTTATGCATTAAGTTGTGCTTATGCACAAACTTTTTTATTTATTTTTTTTTTAGCACCATAGCACTCAACAGAGTATAGAATGACAGAATTCATTCTAGAGGCAAATCATTAGGATACTGTGAATACATATTTGCCAGACTGTATTTGCAAGCTCTCTTGTCACACTTGCACTGCTCTGTTTGCTGCTAGTACATTTCTGTCTTTTCTTCATCTCTCCTGTATATCCCTTTTTTTTTTTCCATTTTTGCTGTCATGCTCTTAACTTTGGTTTAGCAGTAGCATAACTGCTGTTTCTCAAGGGAGCTCCATTTCAAGAACTAAATACTTGTTGTGGATTTTACTCCCAAGAAACTGACTTTCACATCCTTACATACACAATTTATGCTTAGTTTAAACAAATGCAAGGTTAACATAGTCTTCTTCACTATGCATGTTGTCAACTTTTCACACGTTCCTGGATATAAACACACACAAATCGACTCAGGAAAGTAAACAGAGTGACAAGGGGTGAGGGATTAGAGAGACAGAAAGGGAGACAAACAAAGACAAAGATAAAAGGAGAGGCGTGTCAGAGTTGTCTATAGGAGTGGACTTCTCTGCTTCACTTTTTTGTCCCTGTGTAACTCTATAGCCCACATACCAAAGTACTCACTCATTATGTCACTTCAGCCTTTGGGTTTCTGTCTTTCCCATTTTTACTTCTGCTCCTTGGTTTTCAATGGCTATTCCTGGTAATTGTTTGTTGAAGGTGGAATTAGACTTTAGCCAAACTTTGGCCGAAACGAGCGTCGTAGTTGTACTGGTTTAACCTTAATCTGCTGTTAAACCACCAGGCTAACACATGCTAATGTAGCCAGTATGCAGCACTACTATGAACAGAGTGAGCAATGAGTAATATAATTGCAAGGATATACCAGAATCAGAAGACTTTATGGTCAGCAGACCCAACACAGTGATGAACCATCATGAAAAAGAAGCACATGACACTGCTGCACAGTTTAAAGGCAGATATTAAATATCAAGCCAGGCAATAACAAGGTTCAGCTTCAATAAGAAAATAACAGACAAAAAAATTTTAATGTGTGCACACACACAGGAGACAAATGAGACCCACGTATTTATTTAAGGTTAAGTCTTTCTTAGTGTCACAGTTCTTCAACTCAGCTGGTATACTGGACTTACAGAAAGGTTTGTATGTAGTCTGTCCCTCCAGCTGTATGTAGGTGTACAATTCAGTTCAATTCAATAGAACTTAATTTGTCCTGAAGGAAATTCTTGTGCCAGAGAATGTTTCACATTACAGTAACACTAAGTACAGTAACAACCAGAACAACCAATGGATTCCCCGGTTCAGGGTCACTCACTGGGCCCACTTTTACAACAATAGGGTGTTCAGTATTTAGCAAAACATAAAAATATACAAGACAAGAAGTGTTTTCATTGAGCAAAAGCAAAATCTAGTGCTTAATAGAAGCAAAAAACAGTGCCTAATAGAACAATAGTTAACTATGTCTTTTTTACTAGGCTGGACTACGTTAAACAATAGGCCCTTTTTACACAGTCTGTTCAAGGCAGGAATGTTGTGCAGTTACTCTGCAGCACTGTTGTGTATAAAAGGTGGGAACACAAAATAGAGGGACAGAGCAGTTCGCCTTTAAGACAGCAATAGACTGGTTTGATATTTTGACGGTGTATTATGTGTAAAAAGCAGCTAGAAGCAGTTAGCAGCTAACTCGAAGAAAAACAACACCCAAAAATGTCAAATTGGGCAGACAGTAAAGTTCAGGAGCTCCTCTACTCACGAGCAGAGGACGAGATCAACTGCCATGTAACAGGCGTAGTAAATGGTTGTTATTGCCATTTTATGCCGTTGTTAGTGTTTAGATAGTG
>JAPZEB010000011.1:22703988-22718702 GCA_029783705.1 Chaetodon striatus
ACAGTAATTTAAGAACATAGAATTGCAGCAAATAAGTGACACAATTTTACATATCAACCTAACAGTTTGCCTTCAAATATTCAGTGCAAACTAAACAAAAATTATCTCTCGTTTCATCAGTTTGTAAACAACAACAGTAACTCAGAGTGAGATTACCAACGCCATGGGTAATTCCACACTACTGAAGCTGCTCCTCTTTTTGGAACATAGTTAGAAGCTCTTTTAACCATGCCTGTTGTTACCTTGGGTAACCATATGACATCAATATGTCAACAAGTCGAAATATCACGAGAATCAAGATATCAATTTTTTATGTGTTATCATGAAGAAGATGATTTGGCACACCCCTATTCTCTGCTAGTGACAGCTGAGGCTGGAGGCATTATGTTTTTGGGTTGTCTGTCCGTCCGTCCATATATACCATTCTCATGAACATGCAACACATTTTCACTCCTATCTCGTCAGATATCGACATTTGGTCATGGACTTTCCACGTCTACAAACGACGTGCAGGGTACCCTGGCTGTGTTAGTTTTTAATGTTCTGGGACACCGTGTCAAGTTCTGCCTGTTGCATGCATTTTTTTTCTTCTTTCAAATGACACTTCTGTTTTCACAAGAAATGTAACGTCTACATACAGTGTCTTTCAAAATGAATGCCCTACATCTGTTCAAACTGACGTTTTTCCCTCAACAACAAACACATGGTTGGGTTTAGGCAACAAAAACACATAAGGTTTAGGAAAAAAGAACAGGGTTTGGCTTTAGAATCCTACTGGATCGGATAAAAGTCACTGTTTGTTGGATGCGCCCATCCCACTCGGACTTTCGTCACCTTAACTTTCGTCTCTGTCCCGCCGCGTTTCCCCCTGACACCATCGGGCACCGTTAGACTGTAACGGTAACCAGCTGCTTATCATGCTGACGTTAAAGAACACCCTTTTTCAATGGTTTCTGATGCCACGAGTCACTGCCCAAGCACCTGATTTCGACAAGTTTTGGACTGAGGCCAGGCTCCAACATGATGTCTCAAGAACGCATTTATGGAATTTCTTTAAATTTGGCACTAATGCTCACTTGGACTGAAGAATGAACTGATTAGATTTTGGTGGTCAAAGTTAAGAGGTCAAGGCCACTGTAAACCTCACAAAACACATTTTTCACTGTAACTCAAGAATTAATAGCTAATTATGACAAAACCTCACACAAATGTCCAATAGAATAAAATGATGAAGTGATGACATTTTATATCCAAAAAGTCAAAGGTTAACTTGGAACGGAAGGGGAGACATTTGGGTATCCACCTTGAAACTGTGCTGATTGTATAGATCTTCAGCAAAGCATCCACATTATAGAATTTGTAGCTTCATTTTTATTATAAATGTAACTGTATATTTATTATTACTTATGTATATATGGCTACATATGAGTATAGGCAGACATGGATGTAAACTCTAACTTGACTGGCTGGTGGAGGCAAACAACAGCAAGGCAGTAATTCCAGTTATAAATGTGTTTTGAAAGGTTTGGATTTAGCTGTTCATTCTTGAGGCAGCAGGCTGTGGTACCATTGACTTGTACAACATACTGACAGGTGTTTTTGTTGTTTTGTCCACCCCATTTATATCAATGTGCAGGCTAAATAATAGACACTCTCTCTGTGCAATACAATACATGTCAACAGTACCACCAGTTCAACTTAAGGATGAGAGACGGACAGAGAAAGAAAAGACTGCTCACCCTGGTCTCTGTCTGACATCTATAAGAGTTTGTTGCTGTTTACACCAAAGCCGCAGTGACTTTATTATATATAATAAAGTCAAGTTGTCTCTTAGAGGGTAAACTATTATCTGCCCAAGGAGATTCAAGCAGCAGTAGCTATCAATTTTGTCTTATCCACTGCTCGTAATCCATACTAATATGTTTTGTCATTTCCAGGCGATCAAGTTTTGCCCAGACTGTCAATCCTTGAATCTTTATGGCTTCTTATCACATGCTGGTCTGCTCTGTTATTTCAGAGCAGTCTAATCCCCGTGACTCCCTCTGAGGTGTTTTGCTCTAATGGCTGACTATATTTTAGGTGTAATAGCCAGTATGTGCCACTTTCTGTGTGAAACCCACTATCCATTTTGAGACAATAGAGTGAGCTATGCTGGCAATCAATACATCTCTTTTTGTCTTTTTGTTTGCTCTGAAAGTGGAATTAGTTCCATTTTTCCCTCAGCTGGATACTTCACCGGCATTTCTAAGTAATTTTATAGAGCTTAAAAGGTTCAGTGACTTTCTTTCCACAGTAGTATAGTTTTAATTCTCAGAAGGCTTTTAGCTGTATTATCTTAGTGACCAGTTTGTGTTTTAATTTGAATGTCCTTGTGTGTGTAATTGATGTTGAGATGCATTTGGAATATATAGGCAAAATAAATATACAGGGGATTATGTAATTTTCTTGCAGTATAACCCTCAGAACTTCATGAACTCTTTCAACTGCTGGTACTCTTTCAAGTCAGCCATACTTAACATGCTGCTGAGAAATGAATAAAACTCAGTCTAACTTGAACTTTTCTTTTTCTTTCTCGCTTGCTGCCATATGGATTGGACTCTTCCTTCCATTGGTATCTTCAACAGGTAAGATGTTTTTACTTTTCCCTGTGATTATTACCTGTGAATGGCTAGTTCTGTTTACATCTTCCATCTCTCAGGTTTCTTTCCGGTCTCAAGGCCAACACATTCTTCTTCCAATTTCTAAAGGATTTCATTGTGTTCTGTGTCAGTAACATAGAATCATTTAGCCACATTGGCTGCAATACATCTAACAAAGGGGCTTTTTTGATGTGTATTTTGCAAAGTCCTGCACTGGGTCTGGTTGCTTCGGATATTCGGAAAGGGCATGTTGAGTAACCATATTCGAGTACTCACATTACACATACACTTACAAAAAAAAACACAAAACACAAGAATAGGAATGTATTTGGGCCAATAACATAAAAATAAGTAATTTATTAATTAATTAAAATTAATTTATTGAACAACCAGGCTTCAGTTCGCAAACTTTCTGTTACTGCTGTAACATGGGTTGGACACAGCAGTGAGGACTGTTTCCAGTGCCCAGAGCCGAGCTCTTCCTAATCAGTTAAACGCTAAGTTATTTTTTACACAGAGATCACTTTACAGGGTGGCTACAAATTCCCTTCTTTACGCAGCCTAAGCATTTTTACACAGAATTAAGACAACAGTGCAATTTTGCTGCTCCATCATTTGATTTTAGACAGCACGCTGACATGACGGCGGCAAGAGAGGCATGACAGGCATGATGTTAAATGCCTGTCAGTAGGGCTGCACAGTTAACTTTTAATCAAGATCACGATTTCGGCTTCCCTCAATTAAATGAACATGATTGACTGTGATATTGACGTTTAAAATGTATGCTCTGTAGACCCAAACAGCTTCTGCTTTTGAGAAGCTTTCTACGACGTGTGCACTTTGTAACAGCACTTTGTGAAAAGCTCTCCTGAATGTTGCAACTGCAGATGGGCAAAATGAAAATTATGCATCATCAACCATAGTCATCTGTTGTTTGGCCATGGGAGAGAGCTAGCAAGACATATGCAAAGAGTGCATGAGACATATCTGTGTCATCACTATTTTGTTAAACCACCTAAGACAATAATTTGCAGTACAATTAATGCATGAAAGCCAAGAAAAAAAAACTGGCTAATGTGACAATACTATTACTGTTAATCTCTGTCCTTGTCCAATGTCAATTTAGACATTCATAACAGTGACACAGCGCCACGTCATGGTACCATGATCACTGTCAAAAAACACATGTGCCGTATATGTATATATGGAAGATGCACTAAAAATCAGGTGAAGCAGAACCTTATTTTAAATCTTATTTTGTTTAAACGATTTGTACATTACAAGAATGTAGCATAGCATAGAGGTAAAGGCAGTGCTCTGTTTATCGAAATGTTAAGTACAGTAAAAATATTTTGTCCCTAAAAACGATGTGGTCTTAATATTGATCATAATAATTGTGATTATCATTTTGTCCATCATGCAGCCCTACCCATCTGCACCACTTTCTAAACAATAACAATGGCATAACATGGGAATGGCAGTCATTTACCATCCTTGTTACATAGCAGCTGATCCTTTTCTCTGCTTGGAGGGTAAGAAGCTCCCAGACCTTGTTGTTTTCCTAATTTGTAGACATTTTTGGCTGCTGTTCTTCTTCTTTGAGTTAGCTGCTAACTGCTTCCAGCTGCTTTTCAAATCTTCCACAGTGAGTCACACACCTAACACATCATCAAAACATCACGCTCCTTCCACCCATGGTCCTGTCCGTGTAGAACCAGTGCTGTTACTACCTCCACTGCTGGCACCATTACGCGATCGTACCTTTTATAAAGAACAGTGACGTGAAATAATGCCATGACATTCCTGCCTCGAACCAGCAGTGTAAAAGAGCACAGTAGGGCAAGGAGGCGCTGAGAGATGCACTACATTGCTTACAGCTGTACAATGAAATAAGATTTTACCCATTTTAAACAGTAAATAAATATGTAGGTGATGCTTACATGTACAGTAGGAGGTTGGGCTGCAGTAACTGTATGCATTGAACAAATACTAATGACCAAATCAGGCACTCATGGCCAGTTCACAGGTAAAAGCTGTGAGAACTAAAATAATCTTAAGGGCCTGTGCTGGATATGCGGACACTCAGCATGTCACATGCCATGTATGAAAAAAATATTCCAGAGCTGAAGATGCAGCTGACTGATAGCAACAGGGCAAATACTTTGGATATGTGGACAGATGATTACCAGTCATCTTTGTGTCACTTTGCTTTTCATTTGAGCAAGTGAAAGTGAACATCTGAGCCAGTGCTTTGCACATCTGAATGGGTGTGTACATTACGCAAAATGGCATAACCACAAACCGTGTGTTTAATCTTGGGTCATGGGATCATATATAAACAGGTTGGGGCGGGTCCGACTTTGACTTGGAGATATTTACCGGTAACAAGTTGGCTCTGATCCTGAGCTTTGCGGATGCAAATGTGCAAAACTGGATCCATACAGGACTCTGGTTCTGGGTCAGTATTTTGGTCATACAGGAGAACAGGAAGTAATTTCATCCCTTAGGCTGCACATTAAGTTCACTCCAAACACCACACTCAGTGTTTGGCTCCAGCTCAATGATTCTGTACTCAGCACGCTTAATGGCTTGTGCTGATCACAACAGTAAACTAAATGCTTAATCTTAATATATTTATATTCAAGTCATTAGTGTGTCTTTATCCGCCTGCAAGACTTGTTGTTTCCAAACCTTTTCCATTCTGCTCTCATGAATTAACAATTCAGCATGCTGACTGCCTGGAAAGTGGGCGACTAAATACCTACTGGGAATGCCTGGTTTTGAAGTGATGCCATCAAAGTGTGTAAAGAAACTTGCAAATCAGCATTGTCTTTATGCATCCTTATCCATCTAAAATGTATTACTGATAAACGCTTTGGTAATAAATAGACAAGTTACAGAAATAATGTGCCTTTTTTTTTTTTTTCAAGAAAAAAGTTACAAACTCTTAAACTTTAATTCTGACATATTTTAAAGGGACACAGGTAACATGTTTTATACTTCTGTCATATAATCCAATTAATTGTATTTTGCATAAACTCTGTTAACACCTTATTTTAAAAAAAATTGGATGCAGTTGCATGTGTAGCCTGGGCTGTTTCAATGCATTTATGACTAAAGTCAAAATACAGGAGGTACTTTAATTTTTGCTGTGGCTGATTTAACCACTAAGATGAGAGTTATGGATAGCTTGATGCAGTATTATGAGACGTGGCCTCTGGACCCTCAAGAAGCACAGGAGGTCAGGATTTGACCTAGCTTGGCTGGCTGAGCAGTGTGTTAATAAACATTTGGTAGTAAAGTGAGTATTAATGGCAGCATGATAGCATTGCAATGTTAGAACTGTTTCAGCGCAACAGTGTGTGTTTAATAGTTGTTACACCTTTACACTGGCAGTAGCTGTGGCTGGAGGCATTATGCTTTTGGCCGTCCGTCTCTACGTACGTCTGTTAGTACTTCCATCGCTTTGTCCCATCCTTGTGAGCATGATATATCGAGAACGCCTCAAGAGAATTTCTTCAAATTTGGTATAAATGTCCTCATAGACACAATGATGAACAGATACGTTTTTGGTGGTCATTGTTCAAAGATCAAGGTCACTGTGACCTTGTCTGCCTCAGTCTCATAAATGCACAGCTTGGGGGAATTTCTTCAAATTTGGCACAAACGTTCAATTAGACTCATCGATAAAGTGATTAGATTTTAGTCGTCGTACATCAAAGGTCAAGGTCTAGGTGACCTCATCTGTCTCACTCTTGTGAATGTGATATCTTAAGAATTCTGTAAGGAAATTTTGTTAAATTTGGCACAAATGTTCACTTGGACTCAGCAATGAACTGATTGGATACAAAGGTCAATGTCAGTGTGACCTTGTCTGTCCTATTCTCGTGCACGCAATATCTCAAGAACACCCTATGGGAATTTCTTTAAATTAGTCACAAGCGTCCAGTTGGACTGAAGACCAAACTGATGAGAATTTTGTGGTCAAAGGTCAGTGTGATCTCACAAAATATGTTTTTGGCCATAACTTAATAATTCATATGCTAATTATGACAAAACTCACACAATTTGGATAAACGTCACACCAATTGGATAAAATGATAAAGTGATGACATTTTATATGCAAAAGGTCAAAGATCAGATTTTCTGTGACATAATGTTCTTCATAAAACACTTTTTTTTGGCCAATGTTGTATCTCAGAAACACACAGGGAGACATTTGATCAGATAATTAATTGGTGACACTAATCTTGATTGTCCACCTTGAAATTGTGATTGTATAGATCTTCTTTGCTGTTGGGAAGATGTGTGTGAAGTATTCATGTTTTCACAGACATGGATGTAAACTGTAAGGGAAACTTGAGTGGTGCGCAGAGGCGTACAATCGCAGGGTGGTAATTCTGGTTTAGGAAAACAATAGAGGTAAATAGAGGGACAGAGGGATATTCTGTATCAGGCTTTGGTTGCATAGAACATGTTAGTTGAACAACTGATTAGTAGCTTTGGTCTTAGAATGTTAATATGTATGTTTCTTTATTTGAACAGGGGTAATCAACAAAGAGCATAAGTGTTTATATCAAACAAGGAGAGATGCACTGGGTTTTAGTAAATTGCTATCTTTGCCCGTATTGCCTGGACAGGTGGATAGAAAAATTATAGACTAGACATATCATTATCACAAGACTTTTCCTTTAATCAGTCTCACAGATCTGCTGACAGCAGTCATATATGGATAACAGCCAACAGATTATTAATGTTCATCTCCCTTAGGTGTTACCTTCTTGTATAAAACTGATTTTTAGAACCAAATCAGATTTGTATCACACATATATTATCCTCGACATAAGAACAAGACAAATAAAAAAAATGTGCTCTTTTGTATCTTAGTTTTTATCTGCAGAGTGTTAGACTTTCTCTGATGTAGTCAGTATTTAACAGTACAAACTAATTTTGGGAATCATTAGCTATGTTTCCATAAACGTCATTTATGTGCATTTTGAAATGTCACGTTAGAAAAGCTATAAAAGCTGAAAAAGCAAAATTCAATAAAAACTTCCTCAACTGCGCAAACATGTTTTTATGCCCATTTAGGTGGTTTTTGCCTTTGTTGATAAAGAGTTGATGTGATAAATGGGATATGGAATATGGATTTTGAAATATGGAAAGGCCTTTGCAGAATAAGCTTTGACATAGCAAACATTTGACTCACAAGACCGATCCACATCTTGTTCCTGAGGACCTCTCCCCATTTGTCTTTCATAGATAGTTTAGATGGCCAAGATGACTTGATGTATTTCTGGTACCTCTGTTTTTACTGGCAGACTATAGCCATGTGTAAAGCACAGCCTATACTGCCCACATCTGATAAATGTTATGGTTTTCAGAGTCTACTTTATTCATACCAAACCAGCTGAATAAGAAGCCCATAATTTGCATTTCTTTTTTTGCAGCAATTCAAAAGTTTGCTTAAAATTTGCTTGACAATTTAATGGTAACACGGCTGCTATTAATGTGTTCATCTGGATCATGTCCCATACTGCAAGAATTCACAACTGGCATTCACATTAAAACAAAAGCCCATGGTTTGCGACATATTTTCTTTACTTTTTATTGCCCCTTTTGAGCCAGAGGAGGCCAGCAGCAGCACACGAACTCAGCATGACCCTGATTCTTCAGTCTGCCTGTCTGTAGGCTCCTGACCTGTCCAACAAAAACTCATTGTAGGTAGCTATTCCCACAGTGACCTTTATGCAGGCAAGACAAATCAGTCTATGTGTAATTAAAAACATAGTCTGGCATCACACCAGTCACAGCCATATGAGTTAAGTTGTAACTCTAATTTACCAGATAGATCTTTAAACCTGGACACTTTGTGATATACCATTGGTTTCTGTGTGAATATTTCATGGAGAACATGTTAACAGTGACTTCAGGGTGTTTCATGAGCCCTGCAGCAGCATTGTGAAGCCTGAAGGCCTTTACATTCCCTCTGCTACCCTGCACGAGGCTCTGGCTCGCTCTGGAGTGATGTATACCTGCTAATGGTCCTACTAAATGCTCTCTGTGGGACCAAGGGAACAGTCAAGTCTATGTTAGAGACATACAGAGACATACACACACTGCTGCACTCTGTCGTTGTGAGTTTATGGGCTGAGGTAATGACAAAAACTCCACACAGCGTGTAGCGTTATGGTCCCCATTGCTCTCACTAGCAGCAAGCGACATCACAGTGAACAATTGAGCAGCTATAGAGGGAAGGGAAGGTAATGCAGAAGGAGAGGGTGAGAGGGCAGAAGAAGAAGATTTAAATACATAAATCTTGGGATGGTGGAGACATTGATTACAAAGAGGTTGAATTTGTGGTTTTTTTTTTTTTTTTTCAGGCGGTTGTTTGTGACTGTGCATATTTGGGGCTGATTTGTATGCTTTTGTTTGTGTCATTAGCATTTTTATTCGATTTTGTCTTTGTGGTCATTGTTGTTTTATTTCTGTACTTCCTAAAAAGCATTTGTCAGTCACAGTATGGACACTTCTGTGACCTCTGCCTTGAATTTTCTTTTCTGTTGATACATTTTGAGTGTCTGTCTGTTTAACCATAATGGCTTCCAGATGTTTTACTGAAACTCTTACAAGTTTTACAGAGCTTTCAATCACATGTCATGACCTTCATCAGTGGATAGAGTTGTGGATTAGTCGTTATACTATCTTCATCAGTTTTAATTCAGTTTAAGTATTTAAATGTAGATATGTACTGTCATAAAACACTATCCCAGCTGTTGGCTACTGGGACAATAAGGTTCTGGCTCTCAATAGTCCTTGTAAGACTAGGATGTTGTCGCATTGGGATTGGTATCAGACAAGAACACCAAGGCTTAATTCCAATTCCCCCCTTCTAACCCTACACAAATTTGCGTTTCCTGAGATAACAAAGGAATGGCCTGCCCTTCACTCCCTGTGATTGGCTAGTACTAGTTGCCTTTGTTGGTTGTATTGGTTAGGTTTAGGCAAGCATTGTGAGATTGGTTAGGGTCAGGGTAAGGATGGCAGAGTAAGGCAGAGGAGGGAAGTTAATCCCTAACCATCCTGGAAAATGAAAATTCGCTAGCCCTACTACATACAGTAGGTCTTACCCCTTAATTTTGCATGGTCATGTCTAGGGGCAGGGTATCCTAATTCTTCTTGGGATAGATGGTAGGATGAAGCGTTAGGGCTACATGGTCCTCCAAACTGAGGTTTTTCAGAGGCACACTCTAAACTGAGTGTTTTAAGGAATCATTGGCAAGATGGCTACTAGAGCAACAAAAAGAAACCCACAAATATATTTTCGTCATCAATAAATATTTAAAAACTAAGGTGACCATTGTCTTATCTGAGTTTGGTGTCATCTTACTGTAATATTGTCCTTTTTATGCAAGAAAAAAAAACCCATGCTATTAGTATCTTGGTAGTTTACTAGCTAGCTAATGTAACATCGTTGATGCTGATTTGTGCTAGACAGTTCCAGATTTTGACATATTTCCATGTTTCATTCCCCCTTTGGGATATGATGCTAGAAAGAGCACCGCTAATGGTCTGGCAATGAAGTGCTTTTTTTTTTGTTTTTTTTTCTAATTTAAAGACTTGTTAATTGATAGTGTGAAATTTTAGTTATGAACAATTTGCTAGCATCAATGCTTTACTTTTTCCATCAGATAAATGGCAAATGTCATATTTATATTGCTATTATTAGCATGATGTATCAGGGTCTTGAAGGGTTTCTCTGTTATAGGGGATGATTTCAACCACTACCCCTTGTACCTCTGTTCCGAAGGGGCAAAGGGGAAAGGGTAAAGGAAAAGAATAAGAAATGGAATTGGGCCTATGGGAGTGTTTCAGTAAGGGGTACATCACAATTTCTGATTATCTGCTCGACATAAGTTTACAATATCACAGTTCATAGTTTTCACACTACACGCGAACAAATTGACACAAAGTCACCTATTGGTTTTACTTTGCTTTGGAGTGGATTTCTGTCACTTTGTAAGCCATAAGACAAATAGAAAGTGTGTGTGGGGCTGGCTGACTGCCCTGTGCACAAATTTCAAAGTGTGACTTGTATCAGTGCCCGCTCCACAAAACGCTCTGACACATATACTGAGAAATTCTCCCCTCAAGTGTTACAACTGTATAGCAATTCATATTGTATCATGAAAAACACATGAGAAATCAACAACATTATGCACATGATACATGCAGCTTCAATATTAAAGTGACAGTTCACCCCAAAATTAAACATACATATTTTTCTTGTAGTGCTCTTTGTCTATCTAGATTGTTTTGGTGTGAGTTGCCAAGTATTGGAGGTGTAAAGATGTCTGCCTTGTCTCCAATATAATGAAATTATTGCTGCACTAAAAGGCTCACCCAAGCAGAGTGCCATCTAGTTCTATTAAAGAGAAGGCAGACATCTCTATGGGCTATATCTCCAACATGGGGTGGGGTGATCTGTCCCTTTAAAATGAAAAGACAGTTTTTTCATAAGGTCAAAATCACAATGTGTGCTAACATCTTGCTGCCCCCCCTGCACACACACACACACACATGCATGCATCCTTGCAATTATCCATGTGCCATTATGTCTAGTTGTGGACTATGGCCCATCTGCCTGACCCTCTCCTTCAGAGCACACTCTGATTGGCTGTTTGACACTGTTTAACAGCCTATTTACATCTGCTTCTGATAGGCCGTCACTCCCTGCCATGCCTTTCTTGCCTAGGGAGACAAATTAAAGTGGTTAACTTGTAAAACCAGGAACGTGCCTCAGACTGTGGCTGGATCAGGAGTCACTAACAGTGGGGGGGTGGTGATTTTTTTGATGTACGTCAGACCTGTTTACTGCACCAGATGCCGTCTTATCTGCAAGCCTGTAACAGATTAGTTTGGTGGATGTAGAAAAGTAAAAACTTTCTGTGATCTGATATCTGTCTTGTAAACTCCATTCCACCGAAGCCCTTATCTCTGCATGTCTTCTATGCAGCCCAAAACTTTTCTTCTGTTGTTCTCAACCACAAAGCACACACTCTCTCTCTGTCTGTTACACACACTCCCACAGAGACACAGGAGTTGAAGATAGTGGTTTTGGATGTATATAACTGTGTTACAAGAGACTCCTTTACTGTTTTATGAAACACCGGGACTGGTTTTGTGACTGTTAGTAAAATTCCTTTAGTGTACTCTGGAACTGGGAACAGGAACAGCTTTCCTGTCATTCAGGATACACACTCACACAGTATTCCGGACAGCATGCCTCTGGGATCTGCCTGTGGGAAACTTTGAGGGGGAGTGTTCAAAGGTGGAGCTTAAGTCTGATCTTGTGGGACAGGACACACGTATTGAGCAGAGGTGGATGGTTGATGGTTAAATCTTCCCTCTCTCCAATGGGATATTGTTTCACAATGGAGTGGATCTGATCACGACACAATCCATGAGGACTTTAACTTAAGTAGATGTGAGTGTCTGCAAGAGGACTCCTAAGTGAAGTTGGTGATAAACAGTTGCAGTCCATGAGAACATTGCCTGGAGTTTATCTGCACTGATACCACATTGAAGAGGACTTGTTTCCAGTGCTGCTGAGATATCTTATTGTTGGTGGAAACTAAAGCACCATGGCTGGGGTCACTAGGAAAGGATCTGGAAGACCCTCATACTACTACAGATTCCTGGGCAAGTCCCGACTGCAGCGTCAGCGAAGTCGGTCCCGCAGCCGCACCAGGCCGTCTGCCAGCAGGGGTAATAAATACCACTACTACTGCTAGAAAAGTTCACCATGCTGCAGTTTTAGCCTCGTATACACCACAAGACTCAAGTACAACGTGGGAACTTTGTTCCTGCAACGTACTGTATATTTGTGGTAGCATGACATCTCTCTTGGACATATTAGCTACATTCTGTGCAAGCAGCACAGATTAGGCAGTTCCCCTTTTCAAACTTGTTTTCTGCTTTAGTTGTTCATGTGAGAACTACTGTTCACTGTAACATTATTTTTAGAACCCATGGCAACAGTCCACTGTTGTGAATGTGTTTGTGTTCATGAGAAGCAGAGTGAGATGACAGTTTGGCGTCACTATTCACAAGGTGATGCTACTCTCAAATTGCACCACCAACACCTGACAGCTCACAGCTCAGTGTCAACTTGCCTAGTTCCACCCTGTTCAGGCGCTTTGCCCGCGAATATTTTTGTTCCTAGCAACTAAGAACCACTCTTAGTCAGTTAGTTAGTTCTATCCACTGAATAACTACTTTTTCTGTCAGCTCATGTCCTAAAGCACTCTATTTCTCCACTCTGACGCCTTTCTGCCTTTCAGTTCTCCTGTACTCACTGCTGGAGGCAGTGTTTGAACTGCAAGGTTATAGTGATAAGTCTGCCCCAGAGGCTCAGCTCAAGTTACTTGAATTGAGAGAAAAGAAGTATCTCTGAAATCTTCAGCCTATTGATTTTTTTTTTTTTTTTTTTTTTTTTTGCAACTGCTGTAACTTGCCAACCAAGATATTAAGTAGAAGACTGTTGCGTATCTGTTGCTCGGTTGCGGTGGATATGATGCAAACTTTCTAGAGACAAATAGCTCAGGCAGGGAAATCTCAGGCTCACTTTCACTGAAACTCAACCTTGTTTGTATTTGTTGAAAGATAAGATGTGTTACATAAGTGTAGTTTCTATAGGAAGAGACAGACAAAGATGGACATGGTCGTGATAGAGAAAGAGACAGAGTGTGCAGGTGCCGAGTTTGTACGTCTTTACTTTGCTTCTCTATCTGATGAAAGAGGCCCTTTGAAGTCTCCCCTCTGTATCATTCACTTCTCAAAAACACACACACGCACACACATGCATTTCAGCTTATGTACAAAGACACACTCTACCTTGATCTCTGCGGCTAAGTGCGAGCTCTTCTTGCAAAAACTTTTACACACTACACATTAACGCAGCGACACGCAGACAGGGTGAGGAGAGGTTGTTCCCAGATGAAGCAAAAGACCACTCTTGAGAGCAATACATGCTTTGATATTTGTAGTTGAAAGAGTTAGAAGGAGTTTTGGTTTTGCTTTGTATGTCCTTTAACTTTTAAATGTGTGTCACCGTACATAAGTGCATTCTTATGTTGGTCTGTTGGCAGAATATATCAGATGGTCATTTGACCTAATCTCATGACTCCAGAGGAATTATCGTAATGAAATCAATAGACAGTAAGTCATTATTGAAGCTGCAAAGAATGTTAGAGCAGCTGTCTTTGGATTGGCATCAGGGGCAGTGTTTTTATTTTTTGTTGATACAAAAAAAAACTTTTTGCAAGGACTGATATTCCAGAGCTGTGTCTCTTATCTGATTTTTACAGCAGCTATAAGTAATATTCTTATATTAGCAATAGAGAAATGACTTTCTTTATGTGAAAGACCCAAAGCAACGTCTCCTTATACAGTCATTCTTATGATATCCTACAAATTAGCACCCCATGGGTGATGTTAGGTAGTCAACATAAAGATATGCACTTTATGTAAAGTTATTGTGGTTAGGTTAAGGAAGAGAAATATGGTGAGAATGTAAAATGACTCAAAGTTTACATTGTGCCGAACCAGGGACTCCTGGGGAAAGTATTGGGGGAAAGTCCTGTGTTTTGTGATCCATCCACTACCCTTGCAACAGTATGGGACTGCTGTCTTCTTCATTCTTTACTCCCATCAGCGCTTTGATCACGTGATCTCAACCTTCCAAAATCTGTGGGTTATGCATGAAATACTGGCTCATGATTGCGCGGGGTATGTACGAATTGTTGTACATTTCTTTTCATAGGAGAACGTACAAACTGTGTGTGAGAACAGCCGACCTGTAGTGATGAACCCACAGAAAACTGTCACACAACTATGTAGTTCTCCTCAGCCCTACAGAGCGTTAATAGCATCTTTCAACACATCCTTTTGGTTTTAAAGCCCACAATTTAACTGTTTTGGTTCAGTCTCACAGCTCTCATCAGTCTTGTTTCCAGCAGCAGCAGACAGATGTTTTCACTCACAGTAAACTACCTGTACAGCACCAAACAGCAG
>JAPZEB010000011.1:22724280-22741865 GCA_029783705.1 Chaetodon striatus
CATTTGGCCACTTTGTAAAATTGGCTTCAAAGCTCGGCGCTGTTCATGGGGGCTCTACTAACAAATTTTTCTGGGGAAATAAACAGTAGTAAAGCATATTTTTGAGTGGAGGGGGACATTAAGTTTATAAACCAGGACCTCCAGTAAGGTGTGCCAATTTAAAATGGCTACAACTGTTATTTTATATGTCAGATACATTCTTCAGTTTTGGGGTTAAATGGGATATCCATTGTTTTAACACCTGATATTTCTTTTAGGAGTTGATGAGACCAAAACAGAGTTAATATTAGGCTTACATTTGACAGGTGGGCGGAAACAGGACTCCAGAAAATGCTACTGTTGCTCCATATCTGCAGAATGTGTACATAAGTAAGCAAATGTTTGCTAACTTAAGCCTATAATTACCTTTAACTAGCAAATAAAGTGCCTTTTTTAAACTAAAAGTAACAACAGATTGGGCCAGTAGACCCAACCCATGTAGCTTGCTATATTGAAATAATAATGTTACAGTAGGATTACAGGCAGCAACAATGTACATGTAAATGAAATTTATGTGTTATAGATTAAACATCTTTTCAGTGGCGTTGAGGGAGCTTTGGTCATTAGTAAGAAAAAATATAAAAATCATGAGCGTCAAATCATCCGAGTGATTACCAGTGTGTAACACCAGCAGTACAGTGTGGAGATACTGAATGTTCTTTTCAAGTCACTGTCATTTGTAAGCAGATTAAAAACCCCATGCAACAACAACTTGCTTACAACAATGTTTGCGAATTTCCACTTTCATCACAGAGCCATTTAGCACAGCCAGCTCCTCCACTGATAAAAGATCATAAAGCACATCACTGCAGGCTAAAGAACAACATGTGTTCACAAAGTCAACTGTCATTATTATTATATGAGCGCAGCACTTTGGCAAAGCCACACCAGAAATAAGTCGTTATGCAAAACGCTCAGCACCATTCCTGTTTTTCCTCTTAGATGATTAACTAGATGCTATCTGTCTTGCCGTCTAACAGTTTTTGTGACACATTACCACCTGCCTGTCCAGTGTGCTGTTTCCCTGAACACCTCACACATGAATCAGTTGTACTAGAATCATCCTGTTTGTCTCGCCTTGATAGCAACGTACAAAACGTTTGAAAATATTGAACATCACAGTTGGTTTTCAGAAGTAGGAGAGGCTGTGAACCTTTCCTCCCCCACCTTTTGTCCACAGTGATTTTGCAAACTGTAATATCCTGCTGGTGAGGTCTTAGAGGAAGGGAAGGTTAGCTGGCACTGGTCACTTCTTCACTGGTCGGAAAACACTAAGGAAACATGCAGTCTGACCTATATTCCGCTAACTGGATGTTAATGGAAGGAAGGAAGATGGCTTTCGATAGGATGGGTGCATGGGTGGTGTTCGATTGGATGGATGGATAGATGGATGGATAAAGACTTTATAAGAAGACAAGGTCATGACGTCAGTGACAGCATTCCAATTTTGCATCAGAGCCAGACTTTGGTGCCAATTCTACTGAAGTTAATATAGCTCTGATGACAAATCATTCTATAATGCATCATATCTTCATTGTCTCACCTTTGACTGAAAAATCCTTTCACAAAATTAAACACATATAACATGATGTTGATTTACATTTTCTATCTTAATATGCCTTGTTGTTTTCCCTTGTTTTTGGTCTCCAAACAGATCACAGCTATGTCTTAACCCCATGTTTGATCCAGGATAGCTCACTTTACATCATGATACAGGACCAAAGGGGGCAGGTCCGACATAGGTCAAACTTAGGTTATAACCAGATCAGTGTATTTATGGCTCTGATTATTATTCAGGCTGAATTCATCCAGAGTACGACTTGATCGTATGCTTTATGCCTTGCAATTTGCCTCAGTGATTTACATTCATGCAAATTTTAGATATCTAATGTTAGCCTATATTATTAACTAAATAATTTACTAGCACACACAGAAGTCAGGAAAACAATATAGCTAGGGAGGCTGTAACATTTGCTATCACTCACCAGCACGGCAGCTTTCTATCTGTTTCTCTTACACCTCCATGAGGATTATTTCTTATTAACGTTAGTGGTTATATTCCCAAATTAATGTAGGGTGTCTTCTGGGTAATGTTAGCTAAATACAGTGCAAATGCTAACTTTGACGAACAAAGTAACAAGTACCGATAAGTGATAAAGGTCCAGCTTTTTAATAATTAGGCAATTAGCGTCATCTCCTGATATATTCAGAAACAATATAGAGTTTGCTAATGTTAGTCCTCGTTAATATTATTAAATATCACTAACAGTTTAATGGTTGGTTAGTTATTGATAATCAAATATGTGTAGTCTACAATACTACCTACAAACAACAGGTAGCATTAGCTATTTTGGACCCAGCAGGGGCATGACATGCAGCTGCATGACCGAAACAAGAAAAATTAGTGTGTACATTTAGATAAAAATCATCAGTCAACATTATGTAATGTGTGTGTTTTTTTTTTTGTTTTTTTTCATTTGTAAAAGGATTTTTCAGTCAAAGGTAAACAACAAAGATATGATGGGTTATAGTATGAGTGGCCATGCCCACCCCATTGACTTCATGCAGGAAGTTATCTTCACTTTTAGCAGTGAGATCACTGACATAATCAGCGCCTTGTTTGTTTAATCTGTAAAAAGAAAACAAAATGTGAAATGAAGACAAGGAATCAGAGATGACAAGTGTTCCTGTGGTTGCCTGGCAACCTCAAGGTGCCAAAAAGAACCCAGATAAAACCACAACATGTGGCTTTTACACTTCCATTTTTTTCTATGGATTAAATTAACATGATACAAGGTGTTAATTAGTGAGTTTAAGAGATGCTAATGGGTGTCTTTCTTACTTCCTGTCTTTATGCTAAGCTATGCTAACTGCCTGTTGTCTCTAGCTTGACACTTAAGTCACAGACAAGAGCGTGATATCTGTCTTCTCATGTAACTCTCAGAAAGGAAGTATTATTTTCCCAAATAGTCAAACTGCCTCTGTAAGAGACAGTCATTGATTTTGCTAAATGATTTGTTTGATGCTCACAAAGAGATACATTCTCTCCCAGTCCACACTGCCTCTCTCTCTGTTGGCCAGACACATACACTCCTGTGCACACATGAAATGCAGGTGAATATCATCTAGTCTGTGCAGCTTTAGGCCCCGCAGGGCTCTCACTGGCATTTTCAGGGTCCCATTAAACAACTGTGAGGAAGCCTGGAGGTGGGTGGATTAAGGCACAGAGATGGCTCTATTTTTGAGAAGATGGTGATGGAGGTAGGAGAGGTGGTGGTATGACTTTTGGGGGAAATGTGAAATGATGGAGAGTAACAGCAAGAGAGGTGCAATGAGGAGGTAACGGCAGATGAGAATTCGATTTATATTTAGGAGATGGCGTTATGTTCATACTGCAGAAAAATTCAGAGATAGAAATTTGAACAGAACTTAAATCAGAGAGCACACAGAAGAAAATGGATTGTTGAAGGAGAACGACAAGGTGGGAGATAAGGAAATGAAGAAAATTATATACAGGAAATAGATTAGATATATGTTCAGAAGAATACAATAGCTTGCCTCAAAGGGATAGTTCAGATCTTTTGAAGTGGGGTTGTATCAGGTACTTATCCACAGTCAGTATATTACATACAGTCGGCAGGAGAGTTTGGAGAAATTTTTGAAAATCCGCACCCGCCCATGCCCGCAAAGCTCAGTACGAGAACCAACCCTTTACCCGTCATTATGTCTAAGTAAAAGCCACACCAACCCACACCCATTAATTAAAGCCCCATGGTCGGACCCGCACCCATTATTAAACACACACAGGCTACAGTCACTCACATTAACCTGGGTTCTCCTCCAGCAAAGGAAAAGTCTTTTTTGCTGGTTGCGCTCGATGCCAGAATGGCGCAAACACTCCGCACAATCCGCGCCAGATTAGGAAGAATTTTAGCATGATTCTTCCACCACCATAAAACCTCAAAAGGATCCTCTTGAACTTGATGTAGGATGCCACCTCGTCCTCATGCTGCAAAGTTTCATGGCTGGAGACCTCAATGTCGATGACGAATGTTCAACTTGTTTCATTGACTTTCAAAACAAAAGAAATTGTTCCTTTATAACAGTCAAAATGTTACACATATACCGCACATCTTTTTCATTTGTTTTATTCTGAAAGATAAACAAAATATATCTTTGTTCCCATCCACTGCCCACTGTGGCTAAAATATATTTTGTTACTGACCCCATTCACAGCACCACACTGCTTAGCTTCCATGTCAGACTCCAGCCTGCTTCTCCGAACTGCTGCCATGCTGACTGACATCTCCTGTACGTAATACACTTACAATGCTAAGTACCCCATAGAACCCTTATTCAAAAAATCAAAACTATCCCTTTAAGGCCCCCAGACTTGGTATTTTAAAGACACCCCACTTTTTGACACAACAGCTGTTGTCTGTGGACCCTTTGACCGACCTTATAAATAGAGCCTTGCATGCTAAATGTCACCAAACACACACTCATATACCTTCAGATACCAAAACACTTTAATCAGCAACTGTTGACAGAAACCAGCCACCACATGCAGGGAAAAACGTCTCTTTGATGATTTACTTAAATTTGGAAAAATCTGTCTTTTAATTGAAGTTTTATTGAGCGTCTATTGAGTGTCTGTTAACTGTTTGCCGTTGGTTAGAGTCAGAGACACAGGATCGAGTTATGGCAAGGCAAATTTTCCATGCATTTGTAGAGATGCATTACACGCAGATGGTGACAACATGTGGAAGCTCGCACTGCAATTTCACACAGCAATTAGTTCGCAACTAAACGACGTGTGTTTTTGTGTATGTGAGCCTTCCTCTTAGCGCTCGTAGCAGCCAGCTGTGTACAAGTGGGGAGATTTCCGTTAAGGAATTAGGAAGACTAGAGGGGTAAATCTAGTGGAGTTAAGCGCAGAAATAATTTGTGATGAGAGAAACAGAAATTCACACTGTTGATTTAATTCAGTCAGTGTTCATGATTACCTTATCAGCCCTATTTGCTCGTGATTGATTTTCAGATTTAAAAGGATTAAGTATACTTGTTGTCATGGCAACAGACATTTCATTGCCACAGTATTTGTTTGTTATAATGAGGACGTAAGACAGATTTTTTTAAATGTTCTGTGAATATACCAGTTTTATTAAATGTGCATTTAGTACCGTGCTAATGGATTGAGCAGGATTTCATGTGCCCACTTCCCCAGGCATTCACTCCCTGACATCATTTAGAGTCATTTTTAATGTTTCTAGAAGGCCCTTGGAACATTTTATACAGAGCTGCCACTCAGTGAGGCAACTGAAGTTACACAGATGAAGAGTCAGTGGTTGGAAAAACTCCATTAGGAAGTCTTAGAGTATTGCCAAGTCCAGACAAACAGTAATATACTACATCTCCAGAGACTGATGATCCCATTCATTTTTATGCATGAACCAGCCTCCAGGATGGAACAGGACCAGCTCTGTCACCCTGCTACAAATACAGAAACTGTTAGTGATACATTATACATGTGGTCATGCCCTTCAGGATTTAAACCACAGCTAAGGCCTAAGTCTCAAAGGAGAGAACTTGACACTTGACTTGGATTTGACAGTTGGGAGAATTAATCTGAGACGCATTGTCCTACAAACTTGATTTGAAATTTTAATGTAAGATCATTTAAGTATTAAGTTTGGACTCCTATACTTCTAGAAAAAATAAAAAATAAATACAACTGAAACAAGAAGGGCTTGCACAACCGTACACCTTACATATTTGATTGTTTGACCTTTGCATTGGAAGAACTTAACACAGCTTTCACAAGAAAATGTGTCATTTTTAGGCCCCAGGATTCGGAGACCCGGTAATTCTTACATTTTGACTTGTAATTTGCATATGAAGGCTAACTTAATGTGGACTCTCCCTCAAGAGCTTGAGATTTGCTTTGATTTGACTTAGACCACCTCTCCTGAGTCTTTTACTCTTCTCTGCACTGATATTGTGATGTTAAATCAGGCAACTGCAGGTGTCTTCTCCCTAACTCCAGATTTCTGACCCTTGGTCAGGTAAAGTTAGTTTTTGACAATGGAGTTTGGATTTTAAGAGAGCATAGATAAGTTTCAACTCTGTCCAGTATCCCATATGAAAGGGCTGTCTGTTTGGGAAATACTGAGCATACGAGTGGATAAATAAGATTTGTATTATATTGCACAAGGTGTGTAAGAGTTTGTTTGCGCGTAAAGGCAGTTGCCTATGACTTCAATTCATCAAAAAAAATTCTTAGTTTTTGGATTCTCCGTTTACCATGGAGGCATGTGAGAAAAACAAAATTTCCTTCACAAATTCAACCTAACATGGGTGAGTGAGTGATAAACAAATGATCATTTAGAGGGTGAAGTATTCCTTTAAGATCTAATCCTCCTTACCTCCACAGAGCAATGTATCACTGCTCAGAGGATCCAGATGGTTCCGGTTGTCAATTATAGAGATTTGATTTTGCAACGGAGGACATCTGCTCTGTGTCAAAGCATGTTGTGTTCATCTGCTGTTTGTTGTTGGGGACTGTGTTTATGTTTATGTTAAACTGAGAATTATGGGGGTTGGGATGCCAGCCAGTGCTCCGCACAGCAGGAAGTGCTATTCCGCCATTCCTCCTTCAATTACAGTGTGCGCTAATTCAGTCAACCAGCCTGTTAAACAGCAGACAGCTAATTTAGCACAGCTCAGCTTGACAAGCTAATAGAAAGGATAGCGCTGACAGACACGATGCTCCAAGTCTATGTTCTTGTGTGTGTGTGTGTGGCTTATTAGAAATGCTCTATTTGCAAATGTCAAATTACCTTTGGCACAAAATTTGGTACATCCAATTTTTGGTAATATCATTGCAGTACTGGATCATTACAGTCCTTATTTAGCTGAAGCCAGGATTTGTTCCAGAATATGCAAATTCATGCCTCATCTCATTGTTTAGCTGTGTAATCTAAAGTGAAAAGTTTAAAATGAAAACTGATACAAAAGTCAGCAGTTTGTGGTGTCAAATCACCATGATGATGTCATATATTGGCCTTAATGTGTCACAATTTGATTTTAGAGACAAATTCTGAGATCCGATTAAGAATTTGACCATTTATTACTATCTAAGTGGAGGCCCCAAGTGTTCACTGGTAAGAAATCCTTATATTTTGTCCACAAGGCACCTCAATAAGGCGTACCCACAAGGTTTGATAAAATAAGTGCTGAGAGTCCAGAGATGTTGCATAGCAAATCTGGAGATGATTGGATCAGCAGTCAGTGGGGAGTTCCCAATAAAACTGAACACTCCTTGCACATAGTATCATATACTACAGTGTTGTGTGTGTGTGTGTGTGTGTGTGTGTATGTGTAAGAGAGAGAGGGATGTGCAGGCGGATTTGCTTCATAATGCAGTTTCATCCTTATTAGAGTCACACTGACACACACACTTAACACTAATTTCATTAGTTTTCAGTGTTGCAGACAGTCAAAGATCTCATTTAAATAATCTAACACGGTCTTGGAGACGCAATGACCCAATATGTTTCAAAAGAGTCTATCAGTGTATCTGACCTAGTTGTACACATTTTCTCGTTTAGGCTTGTTTTTTTTTTTTTTTTTTATTTACTTTCCAGAATATTTCTTTATTACAATCACTTTACCTTACCGGGACCTTCATTGATGGAAACCAATAGTGATTTAAACCAGTGGTTCTCAACCTTTTCTGGTGTCAGGGACCCATAAATTGATACACATTAGGTCATGGACCCCATTTGATAAGATTTTGTTTCAGGGGCTTCCATCTGTAAAGATTTTGGTTGTTAGATTGATTAAGACCATCAGTGTATCCCAGCTTTTATTAATAACACTCTCTTTAAGGACCTAGATAAAATCATTTCTGACTTTGTCTGGCATAAGAAACCTCCCCGAATAAGGAAAGATTTCTTACAAAGACCCAAACTATAGGGCGGGATGGGTCTACCTCATTTCAACCTCTGTTATTAGGCCGACAATCTGCATGCACCGTCCTTCTGGCTTCCAGACCAGATGCCTTGTTGGCTCTATATTGAAAGAAAGAGTTGCTCCCTAACTTCTTTATCAGCCCTGCTCTGTTTGTCTTTATCTTCTTCACACTAATCTACTAATAAACCAATACTTGCACACTCACTTAAAATGTGTGGTCTATGGTTAGGAAAGATTTTGGGTGGCATTCTGGCTCTCTACTGGCTTCTTTGGTCATGAATCACTCTTTTACTCCATCTTTCACTGATCCAGAGTTTCGCCTGTGGCACAAAAAAGATTGATAAAGACCAGAATCCTATAGTTATCAACTACAGTTGAGGAGATAACTGTGGAGGAAGTGAACAGATTAGTTACTCTTATGACTCTTACTCACACTGGGCTCACTGCTGTAGTGAGTTAGTGAAACTAAGCTATCCCCTATTTTCTGGGAACCCTTTGTAAACCCCCCTGGTTGAGAACAACTTTCTAATCATTTTGGGTTTAATAAGTTAACCAACAGGCTAACATGTTCATAGTTTACTCCATACCTGTGAGCTATCTGTCAGGAGTGATGGCTATCTGAAATCTGTGGAGACATGCATGCTCAACATCACTCACATTCTTCTTGGACATGTCCAGATTTGCTGCTTCTGCACACATGCACAGTCTTTGAAGAGAGAACTCTTTCTCAGTTCTTTCATACTTAACTCATACTTTGCCAGTCTGTGTGTACTGAAGTTAAGAGAAATAATTACACACACATGAGATAAAAAGATGCGTTCAGTGAACAGGGAAAGGATGGGAAAATCACACTCATTGTTGCATTCATTGAGGTATGGGTAATATACTCAAACAATCCAATGTTTAAGGGACAGTTCACCTCAAAAATATACGTTTTTCCTCTTACCTGTAGTGGTTTTTATCAATCCAGATTGTTTTAGTATGAGCTGCTGAGTGTTGGAGTGATCAGCCATAGAGATGTCTGCCTTCTCTCCAAAATAATGGAACTATGAGCCACTCAGCTTGTGGTGCTCAAAGTGCCAAAAAAATAATACATTTGACAAACATAAATGTCTCTCTCCAGAAATCATGACATGGATGCTCAAGATAATCCACAGACACTGTTGTTTATTAACCAGGTCATGTTTCTGGAAAGAAACATTGCTGTTGAGATTTTGAAATATTTGTTTTGGCACTTTGAGCACCACAAGCTGAGTGCCATCTAGTTCCATTATTTTGGAAAGAAGGCTGACATCTCTACAGCCGATATCTCCAACACTCACAACTCACACCACAACAATCTAGATTAATAAATGGCACTACAGGTAAGAGGAATTATATGTATTTTTCATTCTGGGGTGACTGTGGCTTTAACATGATGCACTCACAAAGCTGTGTTTTACATGTTCTTATACAACATTTGCCTTTGATCTATAGTTCACAGGCACATGTTGAATGCTTTTAATATCCCAAGATTTTTCATGGCTAAATATGCTTTACCTACATCAAAACTTGCACTTGAAGCAGTCTGGGTCCAAGCCCATTTGGCACCCTAAACTCCACACCCTTATTTCCAACACACTGCCAGTGTCAAAGCCAGGGGCATAAATACAGACAATGTGTTTGGCAGAAAATAAGCCATCCTGAGTGATTCAGATTGTCACCTTGGAAATTTATTTATTAAAAATGATGCCATTTGCTATGTATATCCCCAAAAGTTAAAAAAGAAAGGGATTTCTTATTTGCTTTGGTATTTTTCATTTACAAATATGCAGTGATGATTACTGTGTAATATGTATGTTGATGTTATCCAGTGTTAAGACCCTACTTGAACATTTGAAAAGACAGTATGCTAACAGTGTGTGTGTGTATATGTGTGTGCTTCAAACTAGTAACTAGTGTTCACTGAAGCCTGTCATATTTATCTTACACCACTGATCAGAGCTTTACCTTTTGGTTCAGCTTTGTTTTGACATCGAAGTGAACCTAGCTAGCTGTTTCCTTGCTTGCAGTCTTAAGGCTAAGCTAAGCTAAACCTAACTTTAGCTCAATAGTCATAGGATACAAGTAGTATCAATCTTCTCCTCTAACTCTCTGCAGGAAGACAAGTTATTCAGTTTCCCAAAACTGGGAGCTACTCTTCAAAATGTAATCAAAGATCTCTTTATGTTTACAGAGTCACCTCCAGAGAGGACAGGACGCCGACGCAGCATGCCAGGCAGCTCCTCAGACAAGAACACACCCACTATGGAGGCTACGTCTACTGCTGCCACACCTTTCAGAGTCACCGTGAGTACTGTGAGTTTGTCTTTTTATGTATTGTCTCTGTCTTCTCTATTAGTTTTTCCTCTCTGACTTTGTTTCCACCTTAGTTTTCCTTGGGAGGCTCTTAGCTGTGGATCAATGTCTACAGAAGGCTGGTCTGGTGTCCAGATGGACCCATGCCAATCTGAAACTCATTTACTTCAAATGTTGGAATGGGGCCTTTGATGTTTGGGCGTCTGCACATCACACATCTACACATCTTGGGTTTATGTTCAGCACACCAACCTTTGCGATCGTGCCTTTTTTACATCCTGTGTGATCTTTCATCGCATCTCGCACCAAATCATTTTAACATGCTGCATGTGAGCTGACACGCACGCTTCTAGCACCTGTGCACGCTCAACACAGTCACTCACTCACTTACAGGCAAACTGTCTCTCTTCTTCTCTGTCAAACACACACACACACACACACACACACACAGCAGTCCTTTGTCTGTCATCTTGCTCTAATTCAAATCCGGTATGCTTTCTGCCATGTTTAATTCAATAGATAAACAGCCAGTTAATGAAGCAAAAAATTCCGCTATGAGTCATCAATTTCAAGCTAATTAGCAATTAGCAGCGCATATTTCCATTAATAAATAATAAGTGGGGAGATGACGACCTGGAGGTGAACTGTAAACAGTAGATGTAAGGCCAGCAGGGCCAAGAGCACTCAGCACTCAGTCTATCATAAACAATCCTCCAACTTCACGTTAACTTTTAGCCTTTGTAGCAGGTACGCTAATGGGCAAAGATAAGGGCTAAAAGACGTTATATTCTCTCTGAATAGAAAAGAAAAAAATAGAAAAGATGTGCTCACTTCTTTCATGTTCTGTATCAGCCATCCTCAGCGCTCACAGGGTTCACCAAAAGGTAGTGTTCAGTCTCTACCAAAACAAATTGGGATGCCTCTAAGGCTTATTTAGCCCAAAGTAAATACAAAAAATTACAAATAGGCTGGACCCAGTGGTGCTGGACCACCTGCTGAGTGAGAATAAAGTGTTTCATGAACTGAAACAGTTTTAACTTTATTTTCGGAGTAGCACATATTAAATCACCACAGCTTGACGAGCTACAGATTGCACAACTCTCATCTGTTGATATAAAAAAGCAGAAATGTTGATTTCAGGGATGATGAATATTTACTTGCTGTGAATGTGCGCATATATGCAGCCTCCCTTTTCCTGTCTTGTGAATGTGAATTGAGTCATTGAACCATTTTATTTTGATATGTCCCCAAATCAATGAATGGATATAGAGCGATGTATAAAAGAAGAAAAGAAGAGAAGAAGGAGACAGAAAGGGTCAGATAGAGGGGCTAAATATTGATTAAGTGTCTCTTACGCAGCTCCTTGTACTCTCCAGGGGAGAGAGAGAGAGAGAGCACTGCAGCAAAGTCATCCTGTCTCAATCCCATGACCACTTAACTTACTTATGTAGGCTTATTGCTAAGCAGCAGTGTCTTATTGCACAAAGAAAGCTTTCCCAGACAGTGTTTTACCCTTCTCCTGCACTTTTCCTCATACTGCCACCCTCTGGTCTGTGACGGTAGCACAGCCAACAAAGTTTTCCAACTTTTGTCGGATGCAAACTAGTAAACAAGTTAGACTTGATTACAATTTTGTTGGTCATCAACTTGAATCAATCTAAAGAAGGATACTCATGTTGAAAGACAGCAGCAGGATGTTGCCAATATGCCGACAGGTACACGTTCAAGGAAAGACACAGTAGATGCAGTGTGTGGATGGGAGGATTGGATACAGGCATGTTGGCACACACAAATGTAGCAATGCAAACAGGGAGACGTGCAGGCGGGCGGTTGTATTCTCCTCCTGCTCGCCTGCATCTCCCACTTTAAGCAATGACAAACCACCCCTCACTTTTCTCCCTCCAGTGAAAAGAGTTGTGGTGACATCTAAAGTACCCCTCCTAGGCCTTGAGCTAAATCTGTCAAAATGTTTTTCTCTCATGTTCTTTGCAGAGACTGGGTTCAATGTCTGCACACACAAATGGATGCCACGCACACACACGCACGCACACACTCATAAGCACATCCTCCGGCTCTTCTCAAAAACAATTTCTCCCCAGTAGGCATGGAAGAAAACTAAAATCTCACCAAAGCTTAATCTTCTACAGCCAATGCAGAAATAGTAGAAGATTGCATACATTAAATCTAAAAGTTACAGCTTGGTAGTTTCTCCTCTTCTTCAGTGCTTGTTTAAAGAGAAGACAAACAAACCTTATCTAAGTCTGTCACGTCCGCGTCCCGCTGATTGCACTAGCTGGCTGGATTGATTCTCAATTGTGACTTAGCTCCTTATCCAATCTCTCCCCAACTCTATTCCGTCTACCTCCCCTCTCCTCTCAGATAATAGCAGGGGGTCTAATTGGACAGGTATGTCTCTTGTTTTCATCAGGTTGTTCTAGAGGAGGACAAGAGAGGTTGATGTGGAGGCAGGGAACACCCCGCTGATTGTCCAGGCACTGATTCTATCAGCCCCCATTAGGGAAGCCGGGAATTGCCAAGCCAAGGGAATAGCATTAACTTGTTGCAAGCATTTGCTTTAATTTCATGAAGAAAAAAAAAGAAAACTAAAAAAAGCAAAGCGATTAAAATTAAGCTGTCCTCTTAGTGCTGATTTAATGGGTTTGGACAGGCTGAGATTACAATCAAGTATGCAAAGCCTGTTATGCACTCACTCACACACACAAACACACACATAGAGAGGTAAGCTAACACACATTTGCACTGTAAACAAGGTAATTTAGTAAATATCAGGGCTGGTGCAATATGCTCATCTCCCAAGTCAACACTTTAATGATATTTGGGTGCCGATTTTTTACATTGCGATTTTTTTTTTTATTTTTTTTTTAAGTTTTGCAATTTAATATTACAACTTAGTGCAATTTTGTTAACTTTTTTTAACACTAGACCATGGGAAAAAAGTTAAATCATACTCTTGTAGAGGCTGTGTGTCATGAGACATTTTTACAAAATCAATGCACATCTCATGTCAGTCAGTCTGCTTTATCAGCAACATCATATGCTGCATAGAAATGTGGTAGTTAAACTAATAACCATTTTTATGGTCTTATCTTTGCAATTTTATTCCAGTGAAGCACATTGTGGCGTTGCTCTGTGAGGTGCTTTATTTGATAACTTTAATTTACAAGTGATTAAAAGTAAGCTTTAGATGCTACATTTAGCTGCTCCTGCTCATCGAGCTTGTGCAGTGGTTCCCATACATCATTATTTGTATCAACATCAACACATATTGATTTTCTGTTTTTTTCACGTGTTTTAATTTTAAATGGGTAAATTATAAATCCATTGTAGAGCTGTGTGTAGCAAAGTGATTTGCCCAACACCTCCTTGCCCCTCTCTCTGTCTGTTTATTAGACCACAAATGACACAAGAATTAGCTAGCTAGCCACCCAACTGTTCCTCCACCTCTCCCCACTGCTGTAGACTATTCGCTGGAAGGAGTGTAGGCTGAACCTCCAGAGATGGACCTTCAGTAGTGGCAATGGCAACTTGAATTCAGATGCAGCAATCTCTGGCAACTGGGTTCATAGCAGGTTGTGTCTAAGCTGTGTAACAGCAGTAACAGAAAGTTTGCCGATCCGATGGAGAGTTTCGGCTGTGCTGACTGAATTGCAGTTACCACTGGGGCAGCCTAAGGACTGTGTCCTTGGCCTGGCTGCCTCTAAGTGGTTCAGAAATATGTACTAAAACCTGGAAATTAGTTTCCCTTGTCTTGAAGTAAAGGGAGTTTTTTTAATGGCTTTTTGGTTAGATGCCCATAATAAGGTTGTGGTTAACACAGGCTAGAGACCTCTGCATTTCACTCTACAACATAAAATTTGTCATTACAAATCTGCTCAACAATGTTTACGTTTTTATACGTCTTAAAGAAAGCACTTGCTAACAAGTGGCTAAATGAGACTACAGAATGTCATCACACCAAACATGACTTTGGCAATTGCATAATCATCAATCATAAAAGTAGTGGTCCTTTATGAAGATTATCTTGCTGAACAAGGCATGTAAGTGTCATTAACTTTAGTTTCGCCTCAGATCATATTTTCTGCAATAATCAAAATTATAGTGGAAAAATCCTATGGCTTTATGATGGGGGAACCAAGGCAGTGTTAACTTCCATGTTGGCATACAAACAAATGTTGCTCCAGCTCTCTATTTTCTGTTTTGTTGTTTTAACTTTGTTATTCTCAAGCCTTTGAACAGAAAGTCCTGCACACACCTCTTAAGAGTGTGTTGATGAAGTTCCAGTAGGAACGAAACATTAGTGTTACAAATAAATTGTGAAGCTGAGCAAGAGCAGTGTGTGGGATTTTCTGTTCAAAGAATTTTCCAGTGCACTTGCATCTGAGACAGTGGGATGTGCGAATATCTCTCTTTAAACATTCAGACTTATTCTTGAAACAAATGACGTCACATCACTTGTAGATTACCACAGTAAAAGCGGCAACTTCTTTTTACCTCTATATTTGAACTGTATTAATTTAGGCATTAAAACTGATTAAGAAAATCATAAAAAGAAAAATCGCATTACATACTGTAAGTGAATAATTTTTTTTTCTTTTTCTTAGTAACTATGGACAATCAAATTCTTTAAACAACCATTATATTCCCTTTGGAGCCAGTACAGTAAGCCCATGGCCAGAGGGATGGTGAAGCTCAGCCTCTCCTGGCCTTCGAGGGTGCACGTTGAGTCAGATTAATCTATCCCCTCCTTCCACTAATTAGCTGTCAACCGTAGAAATGTGGAATAATTAAAGAGCTCGTTGAAATTCATGCAAACGTGACACTGTAATGCCCCCTGTCAGGTTGCTCAGGCTGTAATGGCCGTATCATGTTTCTGTGCGTAAGTGTGCGTTTGCAAAATGAAATGTGAAGGGTCAAACATCACAGCAAAACCGATAATATCCATGAACCAAACGGAAATTAATTAATAGACCCCAACAGTATTTATGTCCTGTAGTCTTTCTTTTTTTTTTATTATTATTTGTGCATCAATATGTGATTCAACCAATCATACTGGGAAATTGTATTCCCGTGAGTCAATTTATGCATTTCTTTACCACACAATAGAACAATGGTATGATGTATGGCATCTCATTAGATGTCATTTTTTCATTTTGTATGTTGTAGCCACGTCAGCTCTAAAAACCGATCACGTACACGATCAATTGAAGTGTTGAGCTTTTTAAGTGTTTTTTAGCCTTTCACTCACTCATTGACTGGTGTCACATGGAAACATATGTACACACAAGGACTGATAAGAATATAAACCACAGGGACCTTAATTCTTCTGTATCTGACCATCTTTTGTTTCAGCTCTGTCTTGATTCTCTCTCCAGCCATTGCTGTGCTCTGCTGAGCCCTGATCCAGCGGCGACCTTGTCACTCATTTGCCGCACTTTTCTCCTCACTTTCCCCCTCGTTTAGTTTCATTCTATCGCTTTTTTCTATCAACTCATTCTCTGGCACCCTGACATTGTGCTCCACTTTTTCCATTTATCCTGCTCCTATAGCTCATCCCTCTCTGGCAGGCACTCACTGTCATTTTCTCAATTTTTGACTAGATCACCTCTATTTCTGTCCTCTCTCTATGTCACCATATGTCTCTATCTTTATTTCTCTGCCTGCATGTTTTTTTTTTCTCTCGCTCTCTCAATCATCTCATATGAGCAGGCGCTGACGGGGAATTAAATGCTTACGTTTTTGCAGCGCTCCCAGTTTGTCTTGCCTCCTGTGGGGTTTAATCTGGTGTTAATATAGGCATCAGTCATCCTTAATGACTGATTGTAAGTGAGGAAATAGGTCGTTTATATCTGCTGACCTTTAACCTGTGCAATAGCTCTGCAAAGGCTTCGACAGGCTGACTGATTTAGACAGCAGCATTATATAATGTCGCATCGCTGTCCAAATGCACTGGAGAGGGAGAATGGGAGGACGAGGAATACAAAATAATCAGAGAAATGATAGGGTTGTGTATCTTCCTGACTTCCCTTTTCCTCTCGATTCTGTTTCTCTTTCTCCCTCCGTTCTTTAGAGTCCATCCATCACGAGAAGCAGAGAAGTAAAAACAGAACAAGCAGCCACTAATCAATCCGCCTCGCCTGCAGGGACAGGTTTCTATTCACTGACTTATTTCTGCAGATGGAGAAAAAAAGAGAGGCATTTTAATTTGTGTGCTGTGAATATGCCAACAGCAGCAGGCACACACACTCTCCAGGGACTACAGGGACGAGGCGTGGAATTACTATAAATTTGAAGGTGATTGTGAATGATATCCAGAAATGAGGACTGATGTGCATTGTTTGCACATACGTGTGGGTGTTGACGTTCTATTGCAGTGTAGAGTCGGGTGGTATGATGGTATGTACTGTGCTATGATAGAAATGTGTCCACCGGTACAGATTTGGCAATATCATCTCTACTGCAGAAGCTATTCAGGGCTGGCTATGTAGCAAAACAGAGCTGGATTCTTGCGTGATCTCCTGATTCTCTCGAGATCTCACGAATCCAGCTGCCTCTATTTGGGCAGACTTGAACAAGGAGAGTGAAGCTGTAAATAAATGTGTCTGTAACACTCAAAATTATTGTTATTGTTACATCATTTTGAAAGAATTTTAGTTTTACTGTTTTGAGTCTTTTGTTTTTAACTCGTGTTGTATCATGTGAGGTAGTTGTTTTATTGTTTGTATGAAAGTTCCAATTAAGAGAGGAAAATAATCAAATGTGAAAGGTTATTTTGAACCATTTTTGAATTAAATTTGCAGAAGTGCAGTACACTGATATACACTGTTACCGTAATATAAAATTACATGAATAGTAATTACAGAGTTTGGCTATATCGCCCACCACTACCTCTCTGCCATCTTTGCCATCAATAAGTCAAAATCCTTTACCTTCCCTTAAAGGGTAACTTTGGTATTTTTTAGCCTGGACCCAATTTTTCCATGTTTTTGTGACTAAGTGACTAATTGGAACAGCTGTTGCAGCCAGCAATGGTGAATGTAATGTAATTTCTGGGGGCAATTGAGAACCGTCAATTTACGGCCACTAAAAGTGTTTGTTTTTGCCACTGACAGACTCAGATTGTTATTAAGTGTCTGACAACATTATGGAAAGGATCCCGACAGAGAAAGACTTCGTTGTTAAAGAGTTAGCTTCCTTTTGTTTAACCAGAAATAGCC
>JAPZEB010000011.1:22751069-22764629 GCA_029783705.1 Chaetodon striatus
GATTTAGTAGCACATGTATGCGTGTGTGCTTTGGTGTTTTTGTGAGAAAAAGGGAGAAAGCATGAAAAAGAGTAATGTGCTGTGAGAGGAGTCAGTGGCACTCCCTGTCAGCCCAGGAGCGGCCTCCCCACAGGGCAGAAAAGCGCTTCAGAGGAATACTGGCTTGGGAACTGGCAGAAGAGGAAAGAGAGATGATGAGACGGAGGAGAGATGGAGGGAGGGAATCCTATACCCTGAAAACTCCCTGGTGTGCAGATGTGCAGCCTTGAATGTGAGAGATGCAGTGCATGCAGGGAACATTTAGTCTTCACTGTACATCTCAAAGATTGCACCACCAGAGAGTTATGTACAAGATTTCAGTCATTTATATCAGTGTGATTACATCACTTACAGTAGTCATTACATTTTCTGCTATAACATTTCGCAGCATGTCTTTTTATACCTCCACACTGGCGATAACTGTGGCCGGAGACTATGTTTTCGGGTTGTCCATCTATCCCATTGTCATGAACACAGTATCCCAAGAACACATTTAGGGGATGTCTTCAAATTTGGCACAAACATCCACCTGGACTCAGTGATCAACTGATTCGATTTTGGTGGTCAGAGGTAAAAAGTCAAGGTCATTGTGATCTCATCTGTCTCATTCTCATGAACACAATATCCCAAGAACACATTTAGGGGATTTCTTCAAATTTAGCACAAATATTCAACTGGACTCAGTGATGAACTAATTCAATTTTGGTGGTCATAGGTTGATAGTCAAGGTCATTGTGATCTTGTCTTTTTCATTCTCATAAACACAATATCTCATGGAAGGTTTGAGGGAATTTGTCGAAGGTCACTGTGACCTTGCTTCTGTCTCATTCTTGTGAATGGGTTATCTTAAGAACACCTTGAGCAAATGTCATAAGATTTGGCACAAACATCCGCTTTGAGTCATGGATTAATTAATGAGAATTTAGTAGCCAAAGGTCAAGGCACTGTGACCTTGTCCATCGCATTCTCATGAATGCGCTATCTTAAAAAAAACACCCTAGGGAATTTCCTCAGATTTGGCACAAACACCCACTTTGAGTCAAGGATGAACTGATGAGAATGTAGTGGTCAAAGGTCAAGGTCACTGTGACCTCACAAAGCATGTTTTCGGCAAAAAAAGAAATCATATGCTAATTATAACGAAATATCACAGAAATGTCTAACAGGATACAATGATGAGACATTTTATATCAAAAGGTCAGCGGTTAACTTCACTGTGACATCATAATGTTCTGCAAAAGACACTGTTCTAGGCGTTTATCTCCAGAATAGAAGAGGAGACATTTAGTTGGACACTAAATTAGTGACTATAATCTTGGGTGCCCACCTTGAAACTGTGTTAACTGTATATATCTTCTTTTCCTCTATATCTTCGTGGAGGCATACAACTGCGTGGCAGTAATTTTAGTTATCGGGATTTTTTTGGAAGAGCAGAAACCCAGCATCATACACACACAAATACACATTTCCTGTGTGTGTGTTAGCTGTGATGACATTGTTAGGCCTTGTAGCCTGAGGCCGTCCCAGGAGAGAGACCTGCAGATGAGGAGCAGCTGGACTTCTGAAATGAAATATTCATCTGTGTTAATCAGAGGCTGGACACTCACTGAACACTCGTATCTTTGGGGAAACAGAAACACAGCAATGCGTGGGTGTGCACACTGACACTGTACACACATAAACAAGTAACTGGATTTTTGCCTAAAGGAAATATATCTATTTATACTTTATTACACTCTTAAGAATATAGTCAGGGTGTTTCTCAGGATTTTCAGATGTACTGTATCATCTGCAGATAGTGACGGGGTGCAAAATTTACACTCCAGCTTTCACTGCGGCAGTCGAGGTAATTATAAGAGCAACAGAAAGGGAAACCTGGATTACAATGAAAGTTACAGTATCTCAAATAATTGTTGAGGCTTTTTGTGACTGTAACTGTATTTATAGAGCAGAAGGTACCACAGAAATGAGGAAGCAATCTCAAAACTTTTGGGGAAGCAGTTTTGTTTTAATCTGTGGTATGTGGCGTGACTACTAACCTCAATTTTGCTGTCACAATAACTTCACTATATTTTTGTATATACACTGCCATACATAATTAAGTGTCTCCATGCAATGGTCTGTTATTGTTTTGTGCACTCACCTGATGATACTCATGCCTCTTGCCAGTCTCTACATGTTATGCTTGTGTCAGTTATGTGCTGACCCTCACTGGCTTCTGTGCCCTCATCTGATCTACACTGACAGGGCTCAAAATATTTTTTTTTCTCCTGTAAATGCACTGGTGCATATAATTCTTAATATTACATGCACATTTTTTTTACCTGATGGTTCACTGATTTTATTAGCTATATAAAAAAAATGTGAAATTATTGCTGTAGTGCTAATCTATCGTTATACCTTTTAGCTGCTCCAGGTACCAGTACCGTAATAGCCTGAATAGACGTGCATAAAAAAAATCCAAGCGGCAACTAGCTTGACTGCAGTGTTTTACACAGTGCTGCTGTTGCGCTGTCCTGCTCTGTCTTCTCTGTCTGTGTGCTGTCAGTGGCCTCTTTTCTTGCCACGACATTATCAATTATACCGTAAAATAGACCAGGCTATTATTTGCTTAAATCACTGAACTCAACAGGCTTATATTTGAGACAGGCCTTTAATTCCTCTCACACAAAACTGTTGCTCAACAAAGATTGGTAAACACAATCAAATTATTTATTTAAACTTGTACTAATATTTCTTGCTTAAAAATTAAGCTTCAGATATTATATCAATCATGAATTATTCATTTGATCTAGAGAAAGAGTTATAGCACACAAGGATCATGGCACCTGGCATACCAACACAACACCACTTTATACTGTTAAAACATTTCTCACAACTTGGACTAAATTGAATGAAAAACCCTTTTGATTCTTTTGATCTGAAGGCCCCTTACGGACTAAAGGAATATGAATAACTTACAGGGTAATCAATGTATGGGCACATAATTTGAGGTATCCAGCAACCCGGTTTTGTACATCCAAAGAACTAATGAACTGCTTGGCAACCAGACCAGGCGTCTAATTTAGACAGGCATTTGTTTGTCAGAATGTGCAGCTACACCAGACTAGTAAAAGGGAGGATGTTTAATCGAGAGTTTTACGGTAAATTAGTTTTTCAATACACAAGAAAACTGACATGTTGCATGACAGTGTGTGGAAAAGCTACAATTGCATGAGTCTCACGGTCAACACCTGAGAATTGTCAGCCCTTAAATTATATGCACCAATGCACATAGAGCTCAGAATTTCACACCCAGCTAAAATTTTATGTGCCTATGAATGTGGTTTTCAAGCGCTAACCGACCTTCCCTGGACTTTGTGGACACCCTGGTCAATATCAGTGTTTGCAACATTACGGCTTTTAGATTCTTTATCAGCAGCAGAGTGCCTTGGTTGAACAGTGCAGCATATGGTGGAGGATGATCTCATCATATTTTTTCATTAAGCACTTGGCAGATAATATTTTAGTGTTTTTAAATAGAAATTCATCCATTTGTTAGAGTTCAGCATGGTGGTACTTGTCTTTCCCTGTCTATATGCATTGCAATACATAACTGTAAGGAGGACATAGTTTTATTCTAGGGCAGTTCATGTATCTAAACTAGCTGAAATAATTAGTTCTTAAAGGTTCCCTGTGGAGTTTCTGACACCAAGTAGTGTTTTTCTGAGTGTTTTGTATCGTACACAAGGTGACACATTGCACATTCCTGCTAATGGTGTCAGATGGTGGTGGTAAAACACAAAGAAGTGAAGCAATGTGCCAATAACGGCAGTGAAGAAGCTAATAAACAAGAATTTAATCAATGCAGGATTTTGAATATTTAAAAAAATAGTTTGAATATGTTTTATGAGGAAGGAAATATCTTTAATACCTTTGTTCAACCTCAAGGATAAATACAATGTGTTTTCTTGAGAAACAGAGAATGTAAATATAAATAAGGAAACTTAACAGGGCACAAGCTAGATCATCGTCCAGCCCACCCACACCCCACCTCTCCTTCTCTCCCTCCGCTGCAGCTTTCCTCCCTGTTGCATCATGCCAGATGTTGCTGGGCATTGCAATTCAGGGTCATTTATATATTGTTTGACTCATTAAGAATTCAAGCAAGAAGTGTTTCAATGTGTGTGTGGGTGTGTGCGTTAGATCTTGAAATACTGAGCTCTAACATTTGGCTACACCTGCAAAATATTGCCACCGATATAAATACATTTAAGTATGCACACATACACATTTTACATACTGTACAGTGTCTCTACAGCTCCCCTGAGTGCACCCAAATCAATTATGACATCATTGCTTGTGACAGCACCCACCAGCTGACTTCCCGTCTATCCAGCCTTCTACTTTGTAATGGGAATATTTGTCTGTGTGGATATTGTGGCCACAGTGGTGGCTGGATGGAGCTGACTGATTGTGATTTGTCTGTAATCATATGCATATCTTTGTATTTATGTGTGTGTTTGGGTAAGTGCAGTTGTCAGCTCTGTGGGCACCAGTGACTCATGTGTTTCTACAGACGGACTGCTTCCTTAACACATCAGGAAAGCTTTTTTTTTACCGTCACTGAGACTCTGAATATTAGCAGATGGATAAAATGGCTAAACCGATTTATTACATCCATATTTCTCTTTCCGTTTCTGTCCCCCGTCTCGCTTGTCTCAGGCAATCTGCTCAGCGTATGCTTTAATTATGTATGCATTGCATAGAAAATAGAATACTATACTGCATGCTGATAGATCTTATAGATGTATGCTGGAAGAGGCTCTTGAACAAAATAAGGGGATATAAAAAATAAATCTGCAACCAAGACAAGACAAAGACATTACAACACCAATAATGCACATGGAAAATAGATAAATAAAACATAGGTGTTGATATAGTGTCAGTGGTAAAACAATTCACACTATACTGAACCACAATTTAAAATCACTGGAGTCAGTGAGTCCAAATTACCACTTTTTGTCTTACTTTTCACTAATGAGGAACTGT
Organism: Chaetodon striatus; assembly: GCA_029783705.1. NCBI lineage: Eukaryota > Metazoa > Chordata > Actinopteri > Chaetodontiformes > Chaetodontidae > Chaetodon > Chaetodon striatus. The sequence goes on from JAPZEB010000011.1 coordinate 22,756,140, forward strand.
CAACATTTCTGATAACTTATTTTATTTTTTACATACATTATGTAAATTGTATCTTCGTTCACGATGGTCTAAATGCAGTTTCAAAGCCATATTATCACTGCAAGGAAAATAAATCTGTGGAAAAACTGTTATTTACATCCTTTTGTTCAAATGTGTTTTAATCGAAAATGAGTTACATTTAAAAATAGAAACTCCATGTAATTTGTATGTAACTTCAAACTCTCCCTTGGATCATTAAAATGCAAACATCAGTCCTTAAAGAAGTATTTCATTGCTGGAAAGATATTTTTTCCATAAAACTGGGATGCCTAGGCAGAAGAAAGAAAAATACAAATGGCCGTGGCATTCACTTTTTGCTCAAGAGGTAAAAAAAAAAAAAAAAAACCTACAACTACCAGAATGCACTGCACCACACAAGACCAATAATGCTCCCACTGGTGGGTGACATAATGTGAGCTTGGATGTTTTTCCACAACAATATGGCAGCTGGCTGGTAACAAATGATCTTAAATTACAGTTAAACTAGGCCCCAAGAAAGCTGCTCAGCCTTGTTTCCAATTTTTCCTAGTGGCCAAATACTGTATTGCAGCGAAAAAACATTTTTCCAATAGACCACTATTGTAAAAGAGACGGCTCTAAAACTGTCGACAGGACACCTCGAGCTGCAAACAAGATCAATTCTGACTTAATCTATTGTAAAGTTTTGATGCATGGTGGTTTAATATATGTAAAACTTTCCACAACTTTAGAAAAATGATTTAAAATCCATGACGTCATTACAATGTAAATTCTATGAGCCAAGTGGGAACTTGCAGGCGGGGCCAGTGGGACAAACACTGCTGTGCATATTTAGTGGGCCGCATATCACAGGAGTAAATCCAGGGAGCAAGACACTGGTGTACGCGCCAGTTGAGCAACTACATCGGACTGAATAGGTGCCATCTGGGTGTCTTTTATTTAGGTGTTATTTTACGGTTAAATGTTAAGCTAAAATAATTCTGAAAACATTAAAGATGAACAATAGGCAACGCAGTAACGAAATCTTGGTTCATGTTTGATCAGCACTGCTTAGTTCTCCAGCTTGATCTCAGTTTTTTGAGCATCTGCTTTTACAATTCAAGAAAGTTTAGTGCCCACTTCCTGTTCACAAATTCTCGTATTGCAGCCTAACAGTACACTAAAACATGTTTCTGAAGACATTTTAGGCGAGAAATTAGCAATACAGTGACAGAATCTTGGTTTATAACTTTTAACTTTTAATCTTAGTTTGAGAGAGGGGGGGCATGTCTCTCTTGATCCACTTGTACACTCCATGTGTCCATTGTGGCAGGCATACAAAAATATTAAAGTAAAATCTGTAGTTCAAGCAACAGTCCCATAGCCAGCTGAGAAATGAGCAGGGAGATCTGGGCGCTGGTAAAATGGTTTACCATATTCACACATACTATTCATGTTGTTATGATACAAAACTGGTTGGAAATCGGTAAAGCATCAGTTTAATGGTAACCACAGCTCTGAAAGTAGTCCTCTTTTAGGTATAAAAACTGAAGAGACAAACACTTTAAAAGTACCTACTGCACGTGGCAAGATGGAAATGCATTTTGCATGGCATTTAGAGATAATAGGAGCCTCTTCTCTTAACCATTTTTGGTGAATTGAGTGTATGTGTAAAAAGGTTTAGAAAAATACACTGGTGCCTAAAGTTATTATTGGGGTTAGGTATTGAATGTCACAATTCCAGTGACCATATAAGGCAGTGAAGCAGTGGTATCAGCATGTGTGTTGTAAGAAGCTTTAGCCTGTAGCTGTGAATGGCTGCCTGTAACAGGATTCAAGAGCCCTTGATACAACACCCCCCCTGTCATTTTTCATAAAGCCTCACCAATGGGTGCCATGGTAATTGTTGCAGGTGGGGGTGCTGGAGTGTGTATGTGAGGACATAGCAGTGTAGTGAGGGAGTGAGAGACACATCCATCCATAAATCCAATAAAGTGATGCCATTTAGAGTTATTAAATTCTGTAAACATTCCCCAGGTGGATTGGACTGTAATATCCAACCTTTTCTATTGCTCCCTTCCCTCCTTCCCCTCCCTCTCTCCCTCCACATCTCACTCACTTACTTACTGACATTCACTTTTTGCACTGCCAGCATCCCAACGTCTATTAACCCTTTGTATTACAAGCCCCTGTCTCTGCTCACACTTGGCTTTCTCCTCTTGCTCTGGTGTTAATTTCATTCTGTCTCTGTGGCCCAGCTCTGCTTTGCTATCATTTGTCACTGTGGTCCTGTCTTGTCTGCGCCATTCATGCTAATAGTTGTGTTTGGAGCTGCAGTTCACTGGTGGATTTCTGCTACATTAAACCCAATCCAGCGCTCACAGACTTGTCCCCAGATCCTCTCCCCTCCTCTCTCTGCCCTGTCTTCTTCATTTCGCGCCACTGCACCAACTCCTCTCATCTCCTCTTGTTCACATTTGTCATAATTTGCTTACTCCCTACCCTGTCGTCTCTCCTCAGTTTTGGGGAAAATGTCCCCCTTACCAACTCCTCATCCTCCTTTTTTCTCCAGTCGTTCCATCAATCCCACTCCCCTGATGCTAAAGGTCACGCTTGTTGATCACACCTGCCGATGACATTATTATGCACAAGGGATGGGGCTATATGTGACTTTATTACGGATTGGGAGAGGAAACACACCAACTGAAAAACACACAAAAGATCTGAATCAAGCATTGGTATCTTTCATATCAAAAGATATACTGCTGAAAACCCTGGCTTTTTAAGATTGTTTGTTCACTATAAAGGATGATCACTAAAAAGATGTGTTGTATCTGTACAGAATGAAAATATTCTGTCTAAACTTAGTGTTAAGGTACAGTGATTCTTGTATGTTTTAATGTCGTTTTAAGAATTTTAAGGGGGAATTGAATGGTGGTGGATGGGTCAAACAAAGATGGACTTTAAAAGAGAAAGCTGTTCATGTCCTATGTGAAACCAAAAGTCAATGTAGTCGTGACTTTGTGGACTTTTAACTACTTTACATAGGACTTTACGTAACAAAGTGCGCATTTATTTCAACCACAACAGTGATCTTTTTCTCAACCTAATCAAGTTTCTTTTTGGTCTGTAAACCTGACCAAGTGTTATTCTTCTCCTAAACCTAACCAAACTGCAACCATTTCACAACATTAGCCACATGTTTGAAACTGTGACCGTTCCTAATAGACTTTGCATTGGCACATACTTTTAAGACATTGCATGTTTACTAGGTTATGCAATGTTAGGCGGTTGTGTCCATGTCACGTATGTCTGAGACTTTGTTGATTACGCACACACATACTGGCACACTTTTTTTTCTTTCATATTTCAGCCATAGAAGTGATCCCTTTTTTTTTTTTTTTTTTCATTTCCCTCTGGCATCATCTCGAATTCATTCACTCACTTATCCATTCACTGCATGATCTTCTCTGTTGATTCAGTATTTATTGGTGATGATTACTAGCACAATGTATGCATACACAGTAAGGATGTGGGCCTGGACACTGTCCAGAGAAGTAATGCACTCAGTAAAGACCACAATCAGAAGCCCAGCTATGGATATTTTTTGCCAATCAGAAGAAAAACAACAGCAGAGCTTCCATTATGTCCATTGCAGCAGTATAATTAGACAGAGGAAGAGTGCATCTTTCTTCTTCTCCTTCTCTCTTTGGCATCCTTCCCCTCGCCGCCATCTCATTTGCAATGCATCAGCATGATTTGGTGTAGATGAAACAGAGCTCTCAGGGTAATAATGTGTTGTACAGAGCTGGTTTCACCGACCACTGTGCATTATTAAGCTCTATCCCATACAGACCAGGGTAGCATTAGCATCTCAAAAGCTAATGACTCTTAATTTGGTGATGATTGTAAGGTTTCATGGCATTATCTCTGTCTTTTCGAGATAATAAAAGGACTTTATTAATTCGCGAGAAATGCAATGTCGTTTAGGTGCTCAGGCAGAGGTGGGTGTTTTTGAAAAGGTTGATTTGTCCTGCTTTTATAAACAGAGGGCTCTTCATTTGCTTCAAGGACAGAGATTGCTATTCAGTTTTGAAGTTCTAGCACCAAGGATGAGTGTGTGTGTTTTTTCTGTTTCGGTGTTCCGCCACAGTCAAACAGAACAAGTTTTATAGATTGATGTCCAAGGTTATACCGTCTGTTACTCAGAGTCCCCAAAGCATCTGAAGTGCATTAACTAAGACAAACTCCTCTGAATGAGACTGGTTTCTCCTACTGCTTGTGTTGGTTGTTCAAACACTCTCAGAGACAAACATCAGAAAAATATTATTGAAAATTCTGCTCTCAAACAATCAAGAAGGACATGGCAGTGAGTGCTTGAGGGTCATTACAGGGGGGAAAAAAAGATTTGTTTTGTTATTAAATATTTTCCGATGAAAATGTGCAAGGGTCAAAGAAATTAGTTGGTGTATTGTCAGGTTTACATATTTCCATTACATAAAAAAAATTCCATCTAATTAAGTCAGCAAATTTTGCCCATAACCAAAAAAAAAGTATCATTTATGTAAATAGATTCAACAAAATGTAGAATTTATGTAATTGTAGCTTGTAGAATCTACCCAATTTACTTTAAGAAAGTTTTGTAATTACTGTACATTTTGTGTATTGCAGATATATTGACTTTAATTATGATTATGTAATACTGTTGAGAAATTAACTATTAATAATTCTGTGTATTCTATGTATGTTCAAATATGTTGTAGAATTTATTTACAGTAACCACATAAACGTTATTAAAAATGAGTAAAATTCTATGACCTACAGTTACATTAATTTCCAGTTTATCTCAGTTTTATGTGATTTCATTACATATTTTTTTTTGTTTATGTTAGCATTACTTTACTCAGTTGGATGGAAACTTTATATGTGATTGAAATAAGCAAATTTGACAAAACAGACCAATGATTTTCTACGAGTAAAGCATCTTTTTTTAATTAAAATTCCAGAAAATAAACAGATTGTATTCAGGCTTTGCTCAAAAGAGAGGCCAGGAGGCCACCGGCAGCTTATTAATGTGATTATGTACTGTAATAAAGTCTTGTTTGAACAAATTAAGTGATGCACAAATTGTACCCTCCAAAGTATCCTCTGATCTTTTCAGATTCATCTGTAAATACAGTCCCTCAAACTAATTCAAGAAAGCTTTGCAAGTGAAGGTTCCATTATGGTGTGCTAATGTGCAGTTAGATTTCATACGGCCTTGGTTCCACTTCTCAGCTCAGCACTGTTTGAAAACCTTTTGCTTGTTATTTACTGCCTTTAAGGAAAGTATGCATCCCTCATATAAAAGGACAGAATGTGAGAGATTTACAGTGGACCAAATTAGGTCCAATGTATTCTAGGGAGCCGTGTGGTGTATTGCTTCTCCAATCACTTCACTATCTGCATAATCAACCCTGGGGCTATTGCCGTGGTGTTGACACCTGCACAGCTGGTAGGTTTCGGTGGCTCGGTTGACGTTTAACCCTGCTGGGCCTTCTGTGAGCCCGGGCGAGCATGGCCAAGGGTCTCCTCTCTTTCATTCTCTGTCCGGGTAATGAGCTGTAATGGATAGGGCCTTGGGCGTGACAGGAATACCGAGGGCCCCATCAAAGCAGCTCCCTGCGCATCCGTTTAAAGGACTGCTCAGTACGCATGCAAACACTCATTTACTCATTCATTCCTCTCTTGAATCTACTCCGGTCACACGCTCTCAGTTATTTATCATTCACACATATTACAGATGTTATATCTTTGTTGCCTTCTTAATTAAATACATGTTTTTACTCTGTAAAGATTATAGAAATAGGGGTGGAGTGTATGATAAAAAAATCATACCCCAGTGTCTTTTCAACACACTGATATTTTTTTGGGTGGTTGATCCCTGTTTTGGCAATAGAGCTGCACAATTAATCAAATATTAATCCTTATCATAATTTTGGCTTCCCACAATTAAATGAAGATGATCAACTGCAATATTGATGTTTAAAATGTTCTGCTCCTCGAAAACTCTGCTACATATCAAATCAAGCGCTTCCTAAACTAACAGCCAGCCTCCACTTTTGGGGAGCTGTAATGCTGCTGCGCACGCACCCTGCAGTAGCAGCCTGTGAAAAACACTCCCAAATGTTGTCGCTTCAGACAGGAAAAACAAAAATCTGATTTATGGAGCTGAAGGTGATCTGTTGTGTTGAAGTATTTTGGATTTAGGGCAAATGTTAAGCAAAAACAAGTCATAAGCAAAGAGTGTCTGCACCGCAAAGTAACACAACTAACATGTTCAAACACCCGTATTCCAAGTATGCAGCACGATGAATGAATGAAGGCCAAGAAGAGTAATGCTTCCTCACCGAATTCCAGTCCTTGTTCAGCATTAATCACACATCTGCAGCAGCGATACATTTCTGTATCCATCCACCTCCCAAAGACAGATTGAAATAACTAGTGGAATCGCATTTGGCCGAAGATTCTTGTCCAGCAAATGCCGTTTTTGTGATTGCTGATTTATTTTTAGTTAGCACATATTTTGGTTACAGTTATATTTATATTTTGCTTCTACTAGATCCATTGAATTCAGGTGAACAAGTACCTCTTTTTGAATCATATGTTGATGCAAACATTTATTAATAAGCAAGAACATAGCACAACAAAGTGAAAGCAGTGCTGTGTTGATTTAGTTTTGGGTAAAAGGTTTCGGAATAATTTTGTGTGTATTTTGCCTCCTGAAGATTATTGTAAATAATTATTGTATTATTATTATTGTAAATTAAATAAAGACATTAGCATTAAAAATATTTTACCCCTTAAATCAGTAAATAATCATGACCCTCAGTTTTGATTAAAAAAAAATTGTTATCATCATTTTGGCCAAAATTGTGCAGCCCTAGTGAGTGTGTGAGTCATACACTACTAGGAAGCTCTGTCATTTCCAAACTTTGAGTTGGCTCTACAGCAATATTGAATGTAAGAGCTACATGTAACATTCGATAAGGGAAGCCATTTTGTAGTCTTTATGTTGGCACATCAGACTCTTCAACCTCTGCTTTTCACCAAAGATAATCCTTGCACAAAATAAAAAATACGCTTTTTGGCCAGAGAAAAATCTGTTTTGGAAGCACATCCAACTATATGCTTTATATTGAATATACACATACACATGCACACATGCACGCGTAAAAGAGGTCAGTGGCACTGACAGTCCAGATGGTACTCAGTGACTCTTACAGAGCCACTAAATTACCATGGTGATGACTCTAGATGGATTTTCACCACTTTCACTTCACTAACAGGCCTCTCTGCCACTTTACTGTTCACCCTCCCTTTCACTCATTTCTGTAGTCTCTCTGTGTGTGCATATGTGTGTGTGCGGTGTGTAATCTTTGTGACGGGAGTCCGCCAAGGTTTTTATTCTGCCGTGGACTAATAAAAGCTCATATATTGCAAACTTCAGGCCGCTCTAGCTGTGTGCATCTGACATACTGTGGTATGAATTTCAATGCACTTTATCCAAACCGTCTAACAGGGAGATGAAGTATAAAGAAAAAGCTTTGGTCTCACACCATTTAGATCACTATCATTACAATTAACTGATGATAATGAACCAAAGGGCCTTGACAATATTCATGAGGCTAATAATGAAGCTCCAGGAAATGTAAACTAAAAAAGGCTGATAGATGCTTTTTGTTGTTGTTGTTTTGTTATGTAATGATTAAAAATGATGTCAGGCACTTCATGAAGATATTTCAGCTTATTGGTGATATATAATTTAACTTGTATTCTGAGTGGACTGTTGAACACTGGTTAGAGTGATATGAGGAGCAAGAGTAAGGTGAAATATGCGCTACTTCCAAACTTAGCAAAGGTTTTTACATTGCCAGTTACCATCAGCTTGTCTATGAGGGGTTGAAGTAACAAAAATGAATGGTTAAAATGGAGGTGATGGAAGTGCATGTGAATTGAAAAAGAGAGGGGTAAAAATACATGTGAAAGAAATAGATATATTTTTAACTGACTTGATAAACCTGTTTTTTTTTTTTTAAATGTTGCTCCAACAGTCAACTGGGCTATGTTACTATCCACTGTTACCATCTCCTTTTGTATCTACCACTCATTTTTTCACAACATCTGACATTTATTGTTTACAGTAAGCTTGTTTTTTTTTACTTCCACCCAAAATGTCAGTCAAAGACACGCCTACTTACTGACTGATAGCTCTCAAAGGAAAACTTAGCTGAATTTGTGCCAGCTCTTTGTCACTGCAGTGTGTGCAGATGAACTGTATTGACCTCTGCCACTATGTTGCCGGCACCCATAGCTCCCCACTCATTTGTCTTTGGGGTTCTTCACTTTCATTATTAATTCTTATCACTTCCATTTTTATGCCACGGCATTGGCAGCCATTGTCGGAGTCATCATGTTTTCGTGTTGTCCGTATGCGCGTCAGGATGTACCTCT
>JAPZEB010000011.1:22764729-22781315 GCA_029783705.1 Chaetodon striatus
GGTGCAGTCTGACCTAGTTAGAAACAAACATTGAAGAAGCAAGGTGCCGAGCTGCCTGTTTACCTCTCTGCCTGCTCATAGCTCCTCCTTTGAGCACCAGGATGGGCTGCCACTAAAGTAAAAGGTACATTACATTTCACAAGATGCTCTCCTGTCATTCCCATTTACCTTTACAAGATAACCATCGTAAAACAGCATTTTTGCAACAAACTGAGATCTGTCAGAATCCATTAGAGTGATTGCTGGAGTCTGTTGAATTCTCTACTGATGGCTGTCATTGCACTGCATTGCATGTTCTCTACATGGAGAATCGTAAATATGGTCACAAACACTAAAGTGATGGAGAGATGAGACAGCGCTGGCTAGACAGATCTCAGTAGCCCCTCAAAAGGCTGTGTTCTTTGAGTGCTGTCATTGTTAGCTGGATTATGTCTGGGTCAGACGTTCAGCTTTTCATTGTGCATTTACAAACCCTCTGAAATAGCTGCCTGCACTCAGACCGCACTCTTGTCCTTTCTATCAGAAAACACGGTGTGTTTTTTCTGATGATACATTCACAGAGTTTTGAGCATGTCATTGTTTACACAGTTGTTTCACTTTATAGTACGGCACGATTTTTTAGAATTTTCTTTCTCAGGCATACATAGGTCTGCTTATATTTGTAATTTTACTGTGCAGATGTTGAGTGTTATGTTAGACTGGCTATTTTTTTTTTAGTAATGTTTGATAATGAGAAGATTTTCGTAATAAGACTACAACATTAATATCTTATTTGAAGGAAGCAGCTTGGCCATACAACACCCAACACGTACATAACAACTATCTAGACTAGGGCTGTGTCATGGCAACAATCTGACAATACAATATGTATCACAATACAGGGTTCTATATTTTTCGATATATTGCAATATATGATATATGATATATTGCAATTTTTAAAATCTAATTTTAGGGAAAAATGTTATAGTGTAAAGAACACACTTTCCTATTGCATATTGCATAAAAACACAAATTTGTTTTTTATGCAATCAGAACAGTGGAATCTGTATTTGTGTAATCTGAGCAAAGGAATTAACATTTGCCTACATCAGTAAAACAAATTAAAAATAAAAATAAAAGTGCTTGCAGAAATCTCTAGATAAACAAAATATGAAAATTTAAAAAAATTCTAAATAATAAAAATCAGTGCAGTTTTTTGAGAATCAATACACTATCACAAAACATAACTCAATACTCAAGTGTATGAATATCTTTTACACCTCTTGTCTCAAGAAAGAAATACCTTTTATGCATTGAAATAAGGACATTTGTCATGTAATGCCATGCAATACAAAAACACAGCAAACTATGGTTTCATAATTTACCACAGAGTTTAATCACCCTCTTGTCATTGCAGAGCAGTTGCACTGGATTCCACCTGACTTTGCTCTCACTGTGAGAACAAGTCATTAATCTATAATCCACAACATGCCATGCTGAGATTGAATCAAAATCAGCTTTTTGGTGACTTAAAATGCTGCTACAGTCAAAGAGTTGAAGTCATTGTTGTGGTATTAAGTCCTCTTTGACAGGAACCTGTAATTATTGTTCGTATAAATCTACTGTATGAAGCTATAGTCATCAAATACTTACTGTATACATATATTTAGTCATCTAGAATACTTCAGTCGTTAAAATGGGAATGTGAACATTGAAGATTTTGACTAAAATAGCGTAAAATTATAATCAGTTGTTACCAGGTATGTGTTAGGAAGAACTGTTAGTCAGCCTCAGGAGGAAACAGGTGGCCAGAGGCAAACTACTGAGATACTTTTCATGATTTGGTTATTTTTAAGCTAACAATGTGCTGCCAGTGACCTTTTGTTGTGAAAGGGTGTGATCTCAGAGCTCAGTATTTGTACCCTCCTCCACACCCTATTGTGTGGTCATCTAGTTTACACGTGCAGTTGTGTGTATGTGTGTCATGTGTCCGGGAGAATAAGGGGGTAAGGGTGATGTCATGTTTGATGACATCATTGCAGACGTGCAGGGAGTGCAGATTAGTGGCTGTGGCTCCTCTAAACCAGCTCTCCACAGCTGCCGCGCCTTATCGGTGTGTCCCGCCCCGGCCTTTTATCCCCTTTTGCCAGCTCTGTCAGTGTGCAAGCTCTAGAAATAGCCTCAAACTCACCCCTATCTCCTCTGCCAGTCTACCAATCCCGGCTCAAATTGAGCATGGCAAAGCCCTCCCACCCACATTCCAGTCTCACTACTACCAACCCTTTGGCTGGCCCCATCAGCCAATTCACTTTGCCAAAGCAGAGCTCCAGCCTCACATGTACAGTGTTTTTTCTGTCTGAGCCTCAGCATGAGTCCTGGTCTCCCAGCTGAACTGTGTCCATGCTTAGGGCAGGTTGCCGGCACATGCAACCTCCCCCGAGTCCCAAGCGGAGGCGGCAGCAGCAGCAGCAGTAGTAGCTGACAGGGAGAGCAGCACACCTCGCACCAGAGTTGACAGGACAAAGAGCACACACACTCCCACTGAAGCCACACAAGAGGGGGAGAGGCAGGGCCACGCTAGGCTGCGCCACACACACATACATGTGATCCACCACCCTCCAACCCCCGGCACACCATATGCAGGCTCCTCCCTGCGCAAGGAGACAGAAATGGGAGGTGCAGTCAATCACTGACAGTGAAAGGGAGTGGGTTTAGCTGGAGTTAGTAGGAGGGGGAGAGACAACAGGGGAGAAAAAGGGGACCAATCTTCATCATTCCCAAACCAAAGTCAAGTGTCGGGGTGCCCTTAAATTCATTCATGCCAAATGAAAGAAAAACAAACAGAAGAAAGAGAAGAGAGTGCGTCCCATTTCAGAGACAACACAGGAAGTAGGGCATGCTCTGTACAGGGTGAGCAAGAGAGGGTGGGAGAACGAAAGGAGGAGAGGGAGCAGCAAGAGAGGGAGAGCATTGTAGCGCTCATTCTCCACCCCTTGTCTTAAAGCAGCAGCAGGAGGAAAGAGAGAAGGAGTCGGGGAGAGAAAGAGGAAGAGGACCACAAGTAAGGAAGCGAAGAGGCGAGCAGCAGTCTGCATCGGCAGCAGAGGGGGGAAAAATGGAGCTTTGAAATCGCCTCTGCCCTTACCCATCCCTGCCTCTCTTCTTTTTTTTTTTTTCTCCTCTCTTGTTCTGGCTCAGCCTCAGTTTCTCTCTCCGCCTGCCTTTGATTGTTCTGTGGAATTCTGACAATGCCTGGTGAGTGTTTCCCTGCTTTTCACATGTCACTCGCCGTCCTTTGTGTGTTGGTTCATGCAGTGGGAGGTTATATTTTCACATGTGTGGTCACGAATAGAAATGTGGACTAGAGGATGCTTCACTGAGACTGTTTACGCTCCTCTGCCTCTGTGTGTTGTCCAGCTGTGGTGCCCTCCTCTTTCTTCGCTTCTCTCTATCACTGACAACGCAAAGGAGGCTGCTCTCCTGAGCACACACACACTCTACTACATCCTGCGTACATTCAGGTTGCTCAGTCATTATTATATAATTGCTTTTAACTCCCAAAGGGCTTTCATTCAGTGCGGTGCATTGGTTGTCTTATATATGTAACACCAGAGACGATAATGCAGAGATGGGGTAGATGGGGTTTTGGATTGTGACTGCTGACCATAACCTACATGTAGCAACATCACACAAAGCTTGGCCTGTGTGGCGGAGGGCAGCCAGCTAACACAAATCAGATGACTGGGCCACGCTGTGAGGTCAGCCGGCTGATTTTGGCTGGCATTCTCAGCGCAAGTCGTATGTTGGAGGCAATTAGCGGTTTAAAGAAGGAGAGCTGTGTGTCCCAAGGATAGAGAGTTTGGGAGTCTCCAAGAGCAACAGCTCATTTCAGCATAGAAACATTGTAATGTCTGCACAGGAGAGGAGATGAGCGGAAAGGCTAACATTGGTTGTTAGTCATCATTCTGTCCAGGCCTTGAGGAGTTCATATTCCTATATTAGATTCATAGAGATCTTGAATTACAATTCAGTCCGTCAGTACAAATTTTTTTTTTTGAGCTGTCCCCGATTTTATTTGCCTTTATGGATACATTGGTTAAATGTGTTTCCTCACAATCGTTAGATATTTTTCACAAACATCCGCGGTTTTGCTAATGCACATACCCAGTTTTACAGTTGGGAGTAAAACACACTAAACACGCTACTTACATGCATCAAATTAGTCTACAACCACACATCAAGTATAATTAAGTTATTCCAGTTAGTTGAGTAATTACATTTTAATGTGTCTCATTAACATCACGGCTAAAAGACAGAGGCTGTCAGTAGCTGTTGAATACAACCAAACCACATTACAGAGGAAGAGCTGAGTTTAACAGTTTCTACTGGAGAAGCAGCATTCAACCAAACATTTATTTTTCTCAGAGATGGCTTCACGGGAGAAAGCCATCTTTGGTTTAGTAAACACATAAATGATAGTTTGATGGCTCTGTGGCTTGTTTACTGCAGTATGCAGATAGGTTTCAGTGTGAGAGCTCAGCTGGTGGTCCTCTTGATTGTAGCCTGCTGTTGAGCCCTCCAGAACAAAACCCAGCTCGTCTCCTACATATAATGCTCCAAGCATTTGTGTCAGTCTGTATTTGTATGCAGGAACAGTGTGATTCCTATTTTTTTTCCCCTTCACCCTGGGGTACTGTATCTGTTTACATGCATGAGCAAATGCTTCCGCACACAGTAATATATGTGCACATACCACATGCAGATGTCTGTATGTATACTGTATGCATATATTTTGTGTGTTTTAGTATTTTCCAGCATTCCTATTTTAGGTCAGAGCTTGCTAACCAGAAGCCTAGACGGAGGATGTCAGAGCAAGAAATAGAGCTGTTAGTCATTTTCAGAGCCTTTAACATGCAGTTGGACCAAGAGGGGGTGATATTTAGAGTGAATGTGAGATGGAGACAAACTGTGAGAAAAAGGGAAGCAAATAAGATGACTAAAGAGAGGACAAATCATAAGAGGGCCAACGGTCTGCTGTTGTTAATGTCTCAATATTTTCTGTACTAGTTTATTCTGGGTGATTAAACCTCTTATGCAATGTTCGTTTACCTTCCAGGACGTTGCTCTTAATTCCTGCTTGGACTGAACTTATGTAATGAACAAAGTCAAAACATGATGTGTTATTATATAAAAAAGAATTCTTGATGCATCTGTGTTGCAGTGAAAGGCAAGGATCAATGCAGAGCTTAGCTTTGTCCAGCATCTTTCCCCTACTTCCTTCCCATCTGTTTAATTACTCTGTCATAGATCATCTCAGCGATGTCCATTGATTTACTGAGAGCTGGTGAAGTGGAGCAGAGCATTTGATCAGACACATGTACAGGGAGGGAGGAGTGGGTCAGTGCTGCACCCATAGGTCACTCCACAGGGGGTCAATAGGTCTGAAGCACTGACAGTTTACAGAGGGGGATGGAGAAACAGCGGTGGTTTAGCACTTAATCAACGACACTTAATTGTGACCACACAAATATAAACATCCAAGCAAGCACAGGTGTTTGCTCGAGACTGCTGTGTGTATGTTGTCTATATAGTTATGTCATTTAAAGGAATACATCACCCATAACATGACCATTTGTATATCAGTTACTCATGTTACTCACATGTTGAATTTGTGAAGAAAAACATTGTTTTTCTTGCATGTCTCCATGGTGAATGAAGAATCCGAAAACTGGGAAAATTTGAAATGAATTGAAATCATAGGGGTCCACTTAAAGCAACAGCAAAACTATATCAAACCAAGTCTCATTTATCCAGTCATATGCTCAGTACTTCCCAAATACATGCATTTTTGCTAAAACCATAGCATTTAAAACTAAACTGAAAGTGAAACTTGGCTGTGCTCTCTTCAAAGCCAGACTCCATTGGGAAAAAAAACAGTAATTTTACCAAAGTTGCATTTTTGTTTAATTGTAATTTTGATGTAGTTTTGCTTTTGATAAAATTTAGTTCCATTATTATTTCAATTTTTTTTTAAATGTTCTCCGTTTTGGATTCTTTGATCACTGGAGGCAGGCAAGAAAAACTTAGCTTTTCGTCACAAATTCTAAGTAACACAATGTGAGTATTTCATATACAGATAGACATTTGAGGTGTGAGGTATTCCGTCAAGCAATTTTTATTGTCGGTGTTAAGGTTTTTTTTGGTTTTTTTTTGTATTTGATCAAGAAAATTAACTAAATAAGTGTATATTCTAAAAACCATTTAGATTATCAGAAAATGCACAGTGGCAAAGGGCTTTTCTTTTTCTTGGAATGTTGACATATTTATACATGGTTTTCACAGACCAGCAGCTATATAGACTTAAACAATATTCATGTTTGTTTGTTGCTTGTTTATTTGTTTTTTATCCTCCAAAAATTTCATATTTGCAACAGAAATAGTTACATTTAAAGAGACATTATCTCTTTTTGTTTTGTATTAGAGGTGCTTCCACTTCCTGGTTTTTAATGTATTTGGTTTACAGGGGGATGAGGTTGGAAATGGCATCAGATAGTCTATCACATTTCAAATGCTTGATTTGAATCCACCAATTACATTTAAGTATACAGGATCCAAACATTTATAGAGGATTATGGACATTTGATACACACAAACGCACAATGGCATTTAGGCTTGTTTCAATCAGAATGATCAATCTGAAAAGGATTTTGAGCATGGAAGGAAGAGAGAATGACATACCTCACATAAAGATGTTTTAATTTCCAAAGTGCTCATATTCAATGACTTTAATGCTTTAAAATTTGTGACGCGTGTCAGTGAATTGGAGGTTAGAATATCGACTTCAGTCTAGCTTGCTACAGTGAATGAAAGATGGTTGAAGTAGGCTGTGTCAAAGGCATTCACTAACATTATTCTGGATCTCCTCGACTATGCCTGGGAGAGGATGAGAGAGGAGCATATGCTCATGATGGGGCAGCATTGTCAATAATTGAATCACTCATTCGCTCTCTCCTGCCCCGAAGGCCGTAGTGCGGAGTCAATAGGAACAACACGAGAGGAGAGCTCTCAAGCATCAGTCCTACAGGTCTCTTTCCGTCCTTTCCGCTCTCACACAAAACTCTTTATTTCTGTCTATATATATATATTTTACATAAACAAACTCACAGGAGAGCTTATGTCACTGCCCTGTCTCTCCCTGTCTCTTTAAAGTAAGCTGCTTTGTAAAAATGAAATGAAATGGAGGGCAGGCTATAGAGGGATGAATGAAGAGATGGAGGGAGGGATCTCTAATGCTGCCATTGCTTACCATTTCCTCTCACTTTTCTTCCTGTAGCAGCTTCCAGACAGAGAGACGCTGTCTTTGGATTAGGTTGATCTTTTAACTCTTTTGCAACATGGCCAACAATGACCTCATACAACCAGACATATTAAAGGGAAAGACAAACTTTTAGTAACAGTAGAAGTGTGTAATTAAACTTGCAGTGCATAGCATTAGCAGTTATTATTCTTGCTGTCCTCCTTATCATGGTAAAACTCATATTCTTTCTACTTGAGTCACTTGAATGTTGATGCCAGTTTAGTTTGCTCTCTTCTCCGTCCTGTCAGTCTCCTCATCTTTTTCTTCCTCTTGCCTGCCCTCTATCAACACTTACTTGTCCAACATGTCTCACCCTCTCTCCATCCGCCACCCACCTCTCTGCGATGCAGACTTGTGGAAGCTTGCCTGGAATGGCCTGTATCCACCAATTATTTTTCTCGGCTTCCCTCCCCTCCCTCTCCTTACCTCTGTGCAGACAGGTGGTGCTCTACTAAACAGGTTAGCGGTTAGCAAGGGAATAACTTCTCAGAGGCGATGCCTCTAGGGGACTGCCTTCAGACAGACAGCGAGCCCCGTCTCTCCCACCTTCTCTGATGACCCCGTCCTGTTGCTGTCTGCTGCTGTACGCTTGGCTCATGACCTCGCACATAGCCACCCACACACTCCTTGGCATGATTTGACATGGATTTTTCTCACATGGACTACAAATATATTTTCTGTTTGTGTGTGTGTGCATGCACTGAAACATTGTCTGCACGCACTAATGCACATATACATGTGCAAAATGTCAAAGTTGCACAGCCACATGACTCACTACAGAGTACAGAAAGCTATTGTTGCTTTTTCCTCTGAATAATGAAGATGTTGAGATAGTTTTCTGCATTCCTCTGCAGCTACAGTGATTACAAACAAACTTGCCATAGATAGAATAGCCCTGCCCCGCCCCACATTATATTTTCAAGCAGTCACACTCCAAACAACCCTATGAGGCATGATATTATCATGACCCAGACCAGAGGAATGAGGAAATCCCCTGAGTGTTTAGTCTCCAAGCTTTGCCTTGGCTTTGTAGTTAACCTTTACCCAGCCATTCTCCAGAACAGCAAAGGCATGCAGGTCTGTTTACTTGTGATAAGAGCAAGCAACTCTAATCCATTGCATCGGGGAGAACAAGTACATTAAACCTCCTCCAGTTTCACCTCCCCAAATGATACTTAAATTGTTCTGGAGCTGGAGAACTGGTCCATCTATAATGGGGTGCAAAGACCTTTCCGCTGTATAGTTCACAATGAAATCCATTGTTGAGGTAGACAGCTGTTACCAGCTCCTGAAGAGTTTCACTTAAGTCTTTTTACATAGTGACATCTATGTGATTTCTCTTGAGTGATTGAGCTGAAATATTCTCCTGTCATTCAGAAAGCACTTTAATAAGAAGTACTGAAAGTGGTTCGTGCCAAACCGGACCTGTCTCCATGTAATTATTTCACAGGCGATGACTGGCATTTCTGTGGCTTTGGCTTATTTTGGAGCTCAAACATCAGTTTGATTCGAAGCGTCTCTTGACAGCATGTCTTAGATGTGACATCAGTCTTCCCTCACTGGGTCGCCAGTTATGTAAAAACAGCTATTCAATACATCTGGCAGTGCGTCTCCTCCTTAAACCCGGCTGGCCTTATTTTCTCTCTCCCTCCCTTGCTCCCTCTTTTCTTTTTTTGTGCCTTCCTCCCCTCTTTTTTCTTTTTTTCTCCCTTTTCCTGGAGTCCCTCTCTCCGGCCAAGGACCCAGCATTTTCCCACAGAGTGTGGTGCTGAAGGCTGAGCCTTTGTTTCCTGCTACAGGGAAACACGGTGGGAGGAGGAGGCAGGCTGACTTCCTGGCTGCCAACTCTTGGTCTATGTCAGTGTGAGAAAAAGCAGGGGGGACAGATCTGATGATGACAGAAGAACTGTGTATCCTAGGGACTGACTTCAGCTAAAAAAAATATAGATTTTGCTATTTTTTTTCTCAGACAGTAGCACCTAAATAACTTCATACTGTATCTGGCTGTCAGCTCTTTCCCTCTTTCACCCCTTTTTTGGTTCAAGTTGTTATTAAGAGCAGAGTCAGCACTCAATTTTAGATTATTCTTATGCAAATACCAGAGCAAAAGTAAAAGCTAGATGTAAAATCATGAAGGAAAAGTACAATGATATCCAAAGAGATGCAAAGAAAACCTATCAAAAAGTTACTATAAATGCAAGTTTGAGCATTTATTTGTTATTGCCTATATTACGGAGGATAATTCATCATCTTAAAGGGACAGTTGGCCCCCAAATTGGAAATACATATGTTTCCTCTTACCTGTAGTGCTGTTTATCAGTCTAGATTGTTTTGGTGTGAGTTGCTAAGTGCTCAAGATATCGACTGTTCTCTCCGACATAATAGAACTAGATGGCACTCAGCTTGTGGTGCTCAAAGCGCCAAAAATACATTTGGAAAAAATCAACAGCAATGTCTGTTTCTAGAAAACATGATCCGGTTACTCAAGATAATCCACAGACCTTGTTGTGAGCAGTTTTATGTAGAAACTATTTTCTGTCTGCTAAGCACACCCGCCAACGGTATCACTGAGCAGGAGGAAGCATCTTCTTCTAGTTCAAGTAGCACCACTGAGCTAGCTAACATTACAGCTCAGCTGAGGAGGACGCCATTAATTAACATCCTACGCTGAAGCAAGAGCCTCTCGTCCATGAGTAGATGTACACTTCTTTCTGCCTGGTGATGTTTTAGGCAGGTGTAGTTTGATAGAAAGAAAATAGATCCTACATGACACTGCAAGGTCTGTGGATTATTTAAAGTAACCAGGTCATGAGACATTGCTGTTTTGTTTTTCAGATGTATATTTTTTGGTACTTTGAGCACCACAAGTTGAGTGCCATCTAGTTCCATTATACTGGAGAGAAGGCGAACATCTCTATGGCCAATATTTCCAACTCTTGGCAACTCATACCAAAATAATCTAGGTTTATAAATAGCACAACAGATAAGAGGAAAACATGTGTCTTAAGTTTGAGGTGAACCGTCCCTTTAACATTAAAGTGTTCTTTGAAAATGCTGAATAAAATCTATAAATTTAAGCTATGTTATATTTGAAACACTATATCCAATCCCCTGAATCTTACTTTGAAAGGTCCATGGCACAAGAGTCATGTTTATGCATTACTTCATCACAGTATTATGTTCCTGTGGAGTATGAGCAGGCTTGTCCTAAATAACAGCGCTGTCTTTTTAAATGGGATGTGGAGAGGGGTGTGTTAGTAGCAACAGACATCCTTTGGGAGCGGTGTGGTGTAACTCAGAGGGCAGAGGCTCCAGCCACGTTCCCAGAGACTCAAAAATAGTCGGGAAAACACTGAGACCAGCCGCTAGTGAGGAATGCAACCCAAAGTGGAGTTGTGCGTTTTGGGGATCCAGCTCGGAGAGGTTCTGCTGGACCATGTTTCACATATTCAGTAGATCGTAAGTGTCATTTTGTTGTAATTCTTTATTCATGGATGTGCTTGTTGCTGTGGATGGTTACAGTGCAGCTACACACTGTGGTTTTTGGAAACCTCTGTCTCTGCATCCACCCACGGTTCACTCAAGGCTGTACATTGTGGCTTTATCTGACTATTTCTTACTTAATAAATACCAAAAAGTCCTTTCTGTATGAATTATAAATGTAAAGAAAGGTCAGGATAGTTAATTAAAACAGCAAAAAAGCGCAGCACATCTGAATAGTTGGAGTGGAAAGGTGCTGAGGGAAAAACGAGGACACGTTTGGACTTGAACATGAAAACTATTCAGTGCCAGAGGCAGAACTTGGCTTTAGAGTGCAAATAAGATCTCTGTATTGACAGTGCGCCTCACCATTTAGAGCCAATTATGTGCCAAAGCTACTCCACCTGTCTAAAACTGATATTAATAAAAATGCAACTATAAAAAACTGGAATAAAGTGGGAAAAGTAGAGTTTGCAGAGATCATAGGCTAGATGTTGTTTTTCCCATCGGAGTTTTGTGTGTATGTTGCGTGGGAAGAAAGTCTCTGCCCTCTTTTTCTCCTCGTGAACTTGAGTATTTGCCTGTTTCTTTGTCCAATGCCACAGGGGCGCTTGAATATTCAGGTCAAGAAGTGAAAAACACACTTCCTCATCTCCTCTACTCCTTTGCACATGGTGTTATCAGTTCCCTGAGCACTTAACAGTTATGCAAGAGTTCAAGAGAAAAAGCTCTCTCGCTCGTAACTAATTTATATTTTCCTGTTTGTGCTAAAAAAAATAGAATGACAATTATGTGTTTTTTTTTGTATGCGGTTTGGTGTGTCTTTGTCTTAGAAACACATGATTACAGTTGTGTCTTGTAAGCATATATACACACATGAGCACAGATGCACACACCATTTCCATGACCTTGGCGTGCCTTAAGTACTCTCACAGCTGACTCATACCCACTGATATGTGACTGTTTTGCCCCTAATAGTCTATTATTGTGCCTGTGGAGCTAATTGTGATTAAAGCATACTTATATTGCCACAGTTGATGCAATTAAATGACAAATCAATAATGGCTAATGAGGAATAACAAATGGGAAATGTTTAACTCGGAGTGCAAAGTGTGTATTTTTGCGTGTGCATGTGTGCATGCTATACAGTATGGGCTTACTAATATGACATTGACCAATAATGGCATTCTGAATGTAATAACTCGCTTATTCATGTCAGGGAGTCATCTCCTCTCTTCTCGAGTAAAGTCAGGTTCTAATGTTGAAGGACATTCTCTGAAACCACTCTGACACCTCGCTGCCCTTCAGGGCTTAACATTAAGCATCGCTGGATGGCCCGAAGCCAGATGATAAGTCAGTTAATTGGGCAGACATTGGCTCAATTAGGCCAGCATTTTTACTATCTCCTGTCTTATGGTGATAACTACATTATCTTTGCCTCCGCCTTCTACCACCACGGCCCCACTCTCCTCTCTGCTGTGGTATTTTAGTGCAGAATTAATGAGTGAGCTGAGCGGAAATGGTGGTCATAGGTAATTTGAATTACAAAGCGAAAAGTGAAAAAGCTGTTTCTTTTGTCGTGAACGCGGTTTGCTCAGGTTTGAAATAATGAATCAGCCCTGACCTGTTAAAGTTTTCTGTTGGCAAAGTGGACTGAGTTGGGTGCTTTTTAAAAGCACCTATAATTATCACAAACAGGAACCAGCATTCATCTAGAACATATTTCTGCAAAATCAGGTTTCTGATTCAGAGCTGATTAATTTCCTTGCAGTTTGGGTGAATGCAGAGATGCACTGTGGTGCCACTTACACTTAAAAACAGGGTTTGAACAGCTAATTTAAAGACATATTTTACATCTATTCACAGTCAACTATTCAAATTTTCACATCAGCAGCCATTTTGCTCCTGCATTTTGCGGTACATACTTTGAAACCCTTTTAAATAATACAGGATATATGTCGTAATAAGCAAAAATCAGTAGAGTATTACATCATATTGATTTGGTTTGATTTCATTTTGCAGGCTTATGAAGTAATCAATTACAGGCTCATGACTTCATCAGACTTCACACTCAAATAATGAATAGTGTAACAAAAACATTTACAGTGCTGTATTTTTCTTTATACCTTGTTTAACCACTGGTGCAGTGTGTCCATGTTCCTGTTGGTCTGGTAAAAATATAGTCTAAGTGTTAATGCACAGTGAGCGAGTCATTATTGCAAAATAAACCCTAATGGGGTGGTGCAGGACCCTAATGTGAAGTCAGTGGGTATTGTATCACCCGTATTACATGGCTATTTACTAAAGAAATCAATAATTTGACACAAAAATTATTGTATTGCCCCTCTAAGCGTCTGTGTCCAAGAACTGTGTCCATAGAAATGGTCTGTTAGTCAAAGCAGCTGTCTGCTACTCAAAAATAACAGACCGTAGAATGTTGAAATTGATCAATCACAATCAAGTATTCAACAAAGCTGTTAATATATAGACTGCTGATCTATTGGTTCAACTGAGAAAACGCTTCATGTTGAATTGTGGTGAGTTATGTAGGACAGAGAGAAAGAGGAATAATTGGTCATTTGTCTTGCTCAGTCAATCAGTAAAAGAAGGTTCAGATAAATAAGTTAGATGCCATTCGTCATGACACAAGTGCTATATAAATATATTCTGTATTTGCTTGCTTAGTAAATCAGGGTTGAGCCAAACATTCACATGAAATTAGTGTCTGATACTGATGATGTAGTTTTCACAAGTATGAATATCATCTGAGTAAAATGTGTCACTAGCCACGATGAAGGAAAATCCTAATTTGGGTAATCAATGTCTCACTTTTGTCATTAAAAATAATGAGTCTCAGTTTTGAGGTTGTTCTGTAAGTAGTTTTCTAATAAATAATAAATACAGCAACTTGTGATCAACTCATATCAATTTCAGGCCTAAAATCACATCTGGCTTAGACACACCCATGTCTGGTGGAAGCCACACCCATGTTTGAGTTAAAGCTGCCCCTTTTTAGTACACCAACAAATACAGATAATTTGGTTGGTTGAATGGATACAGGTGCTGGTACAGATAATGGTGTACTTGCTCATCCTTAGTAAATATACACCCGACATTTCAGCGACAGTTTATAAAGGCAGAAGCACTGGAAAGAAGACAGTGGTTCATGGTTTAATCAGCCACAGTCACATTTACTCCTCTGCTCCATTTTTGGCAGCGTCTTCATGTGTATGTGAGTGTTGGTACTGCCTGGGGGATACATGTGTGTGAATGTGTGTGGGTGACTAGTCACAGTCGGCGAGGGACATGAAGTCATGAGACAGAGTATTCCACTAGGCTGTGTGACAAAATACAAATTGTGTGTATTCGACTGCAGCCATATTCAGTCATGATGGATGTTCCTCCCCCACATGTCCCATAAATGTGTTTTCTAAATCGATATACCAATCATACACATTGGTGAGTTCCCATGAAGGCCATTCGTCATTACAATGATGTTTGACCTTTGCTCTTTGATGATAGCTGCTACTTAAGACGTTGCTCATTAGTGTGACCTTTGACCTCATTAAACACTCTCTGTCAGTGCAATGTTTTGGCCGTCCGATGTGGATCGCCTCACCCACTGATGTTATTACCATGAATAGCGCCATGGACAAACACCCACACATAGACATTCCTTTTGGTGTAACAAAGTCCATTGTACTGTAGAAGCTACAAGACGTGCTCTAATGACCCTTTCACTCTTGGCTCTTCGAACTAGCCTGGGAAGAGAAATAAGATGAGTAAGAGGGATGTACCACATGTGTAACATCCTGCAGAGCTTGGCACAAATCAATATTCTCATGAAATCACCACAAATGTTTAAAAAAGGTCCTCACAGATCATCACAGGTAATTGGCATGCTGTTTTCTGCAGCTGCTAGTGTGATCTCCTCTGTCCAGTGGTTGTTTTTCGCGGCCAGCTGTTCTGTTCTCTTTCAGTCAGCACATGACCTCAGCGCCAAACCCCAGCCGGGCCCGCTCTGGAGCTGCTCCTCAATGCTCCGTATTGGTCTCATGCAGTGAGTGTCCTAGCAGATGTTACACTGAATTACCTCCCAGCCTAGCAGGGACTCTACGCTCTCACTGTAATCAAGCTGTGTGTGTGTCTGTGTGTGAGTGTGTGTGTGTTTTACAGCCTGGCTCAGTGGCTGCGTTAGCTCTCCCAACAGTTGTTCTCCAACCACCTGATCTCAGTTAGCAGCCAGCCTTTCCCACAATGTAGTGTGTCTGCCAGTGCTCTGAGTCAGGCATCCCTTCAGACTCTAAAAACAGACTCCTAGAGGAGCTGATCGTTTAGGAGATACTAAATGCTAAAGCTAGCTCCCTCCTTTCCTGTGTGTGTCTGTTTGGTGAAAGGGGTGTGCAAGTGTTGTCTCATTCTTGCCTTTAAAAGCTTCCTTCCTCCCTGTAAATGAAAGGCTGTCTTTGTCCTTCTATACTCTCAGCTAATGTGTGCTCACATCTATGGCTCCAACTATTTTTCTTCACAAAAGTGGTCACACCATAGCTTCAGTTTTTATTCCCTCTTGTTTGGTGCAGCGATGCCTGGGGCAGTATCTCTCTCCCTCTCCTCTTCCCAGCATAATCTGTCTTTTGTCTTGCGTGCATTAGACCGCTGGCGCTGTAAGAGCCCAAAGAGCCGACGCCGTCAACCAGCACAGGTGCTGCAAAGCACTAATGCACTGGATATGGACCAACACGGACTTGACTGTGCCCACTCATCTATGTTACCCATCTGTTTAAACGCGCATTTTTGTGTTTTTCCTCTTTCTGTGTCATTGTTATTGCTTTCACGGCCATACGACACAACCAATCAGGACTCACAGAGGTCATGGATGGATGAGCAGAAAGTGGGTTTTTGATTCAGAGTGTCTAAATGGGATGTGTGGAAATTTTCCTCAGGGGGATATTGGAAAAGGGAATCATAGTGGGGCTGTCATATTATGCCTAACATACACTAGGAGACTCTAAAAAGACTCTGAAAATACTTTAAAAGGGCCAAAGTATGACACCCCCTCACATTTAAAGACAAGTTTTTAATCTCAAACTATTAGATTTTGCAAAGATTGGGAAACTTCAACAAGATTCACTTAAAGATTATTTCCCAGCCTGCTGCTAGTGGAAAATATTCAGCCAAATCACCTTTAGGAAATAAGATATATTAACAATTCCTGACATGTCCGCAAAAACACATAACTGTAGAAACACAAGATGAAAGGCGTCAAATGTTGACAGTATTCTTGTCAATTCGGCATTGATATAATCCATAAAGATAATCTGTATTTTTATACAAACTTTATATTTCGGATTATGTTGCCTCAAATTGCTATCAGCTTCTGTTGGTTAGCTATTTTAGTGGGAGGAGACTGTGAGAATAAGAGGTGAGCCATTTCAAAAATTAAGATTTCTCATAAAAATAAGTGCTGTTTGGTGGGTCAGATACACAGACTCTTGTTCATTCCACAACGCCACCAGTTTCTCCTCCTTTTCTACAGTCCAAGAATACAAAGACTTGTTTACATTCTTGCGTGGCTCCCTGGAGTCCCTCCTGTGTTTACTGTCTGCATGGTCTGCTTCTGGAGAGAGCGCAACTATTGGTCGTTGACAATGTTCACGTCATTGAACTTCGGTTGTTCAGGGTTCTCACGGTCATGGAAAATCTGGAAAAGTCATGAAATTCCACAGTCTCATTTTCCAGGACGAATAAACTCATGGCTTTGGTAATATCC
>JAPZEB010000011.1:22788075-22802962 GCA_029783705.1 Chaetodon striatus
CCTCGGAAACAAAATAACTCAAGAGTGACTCATTCGTTGGTACAGCAATGTCTTTGCATATGGTATTTGGCCTCATGTTGTGGCATAAAATCCTAAATAGTGACTGTATACCTACATTGCCTGCCTGTGGGTTGGAATCCAACCCAAGGCAGCTGCAGCAAGGACACAGCCGTTGTACATGGGCACCTGCTCTGCCAGGTGAGCTCGTGGGTGCCTCAGTGTAATATATTTTTAAAGAAAAGTTTCCACACTTGGCTGAGGTGGAAATGTTGGCATATTAAAAAGAATAGGCAGACAGAAACATTGTTCAGTGCACCTTGATGTTGTGGTACCTGCTGCTGCTTCCTCTGTTGTAGACAAAGCTTCCATGCTGTGCTGCCGTTCACTGTTTCCTGCAGCGTCACTGGTTTGAGTCTAGACAGCGGACTACAGCCTTGTTTTCACCAAGCAGTCCAGCTCAGTTCAGTTCATTTCATTTCACATTAGAATGCTTATTTTTGTGTTTCCATTGTCAGAAGTTATACCTAGCACACTGATCCAATATTAAAAGCTGGAGCTGGAAACACTGCAGTTCATTGATTGATCAAGAGAGAATCATCACTCTTGCTCCACAAGGACTCTGTGCACAATCCTGCGCAACTTGTTCTATGGATGGTGAGAGCTGGACAAGCTCTGATGCGGCTATTACTATCTATTTACAACCCTGCCTAGATGTAAGAGTACTCTCTGTGGTGGAACCACTAACAGACCCAGGGTTTAGGTAAATGTCCATATGGGTTTTGCACAGGTTCAAAGTGTATGATATAGAAAATGTTTGGTGGAAACGCAGCTTCTGATTTATGTCATCCACCTCTCTGTTTCTGTAGCACCTGATTAAAACACCACAAGGTACATGTGGATCAGAAGAAACAAATCCGTTCATCAAAACCAGGAATGAAACATTGCAATGTGCAGAGCTACTTGTGCTCGATTAAATATGTAATCCTGTCAAGTCACATGCTCTGATTATTTTCATTTAGAAAAACAAACCTGTGTCTGTCTTTGGGTGTTTACACTCTCATACAAGCATTTTTTCTAGTTATGTTTCCAGACACATAGATACAGTATTAACAATGCTCTTTGCAGCATTTCCGATAATTCTGACATGGTTTTACAAAGGCTGTTCTTTATGGCTTGACCTTTTAAATAATGTATTTTACTACAGGGGCTTTATGAAGGTCTATCTATGTGTAGGAGCCACTGGAATTTTCTCGAGTCCTGTATATCTCCTGCGCAGCATCTGAAATACTTAGGTGGCCCAGATGAAGCCCAGAAGACCAAGAGGGTTAGATTGATTGGCGGCCAAGAGGGGAGATGGGAGATAAACACAGTGAGAGAGATAAACAGAACAGTGGAGGGAGAGGAGAGTGGGATGCAAAGATGTGTACCAGAGAGTCTGAAAGAATCCTCTGAACATAAACTATACCTCCCCACCTCAGGTAAACACTGAACGAGAGAAAGACAGGACAGGAGGCAGAGCAATGGAGGATTGTCAAGGACAAAGAAGGACATTTTCCGAGAATAGACGATGTTGGGGGGGGGAAGGGAACCAAAGAGAGAAAGGAGGAGACGAGGACAGCCGGCCCTGCTTTTAATACCAACTGTTATTTGCAGAGGCTGACATGAGCAGTGTGTCAAACTGGGTGATATAGAAGTTATGAGCAGCTTTCGCACGGCAGACAGTCTTTCATTGTCATTATTACAAAGTGGCCTACAATAGGCTGTAAATTACACGTTACAGTACAATTTAATACAGTGCCATACAGATGACAGGCAGCATTATTATTCATCAATTCAGACTTTCACAGTCTCCCACCATTTCCACTGACACTAATGTGCTAATATGATATGCTGAGAGAAAAAGAAAACCGTAATAGCAGAATAAAATATATTCATTTTTGATGATGCATTCCTCTCTCTGCAGCAATTTCTCTTCACAACATGCACAATATTACTCCAGAGAATCTTGCTTTTGGCGAGCTACACTGGCTGCATGTTCCAGTCCGTCTTCAAAGGAAGAATATATGCATGCTTCCTATTAGTTGTGTGAGATAGAAATGTGCATGCTACCAGCTCATTAAAATGTTCGACAGCGTTTGTTGCATCACCAGTTTTTTTCCTCTCTGTCTGTGAGTCATAGAAACATCATCATGCAGGTTTTTGGGAACTGTGGACACAAGTTTCCATACCTTGCTGCCTCTAACGGCACATCCCACTAGAAAACCCCCGTTTCCTCTCCTCTCCGCTTACTTGACTCGCTCTCTGTTCTGCCCAGTACCCAGCCAGCCAATCCCAAAGCAGAGCGAGGTGCAAACACACTTCCTCTGCAGCGGTGCTTTAGAAAAGCCTCCTAAAACTGGATGTTCATATGTAAAGCTATCCTTGAGGTGTTCGCATGTGTATTCTTTCTTTAATTCCAGAGGATTGAAATGTGTCTTTTTAAGTGTGTGTGTGTGTGTGAGGAAGAGATAAAAAGGAGAGAGGGTCCAGATCATTATCCACTTCACACTGGACAGTGGATTTGACAACAAAGCTGGCAGAATGTACAAAGGGCTGCCGCGGTTGCTAATCTGTCATTACGGCTGCTGCGTTTTCCCTGGAATGCTGTTTTTTTTTTTGTCGAGATGTACAGTATACACACACACAGGCCCACTCACATACATGGGATTAGTGTGTAAGCCGTCCATAGAGGGCACTGTTAACAGAATGTTTTCACTCATTACACGAGCAATTGACCCTCTGTCTCGCTCGTCCTGCCATTGTCAGGGGCTAATGTTTGTGTAGCTCGCCTGTCGCTGCTTACATCCCTTGCTAGCATATTTAGCTCTTCATCCTCTTATCACCATGAGGCTGGCTGAAACATGGGGAATGTTGATGGTTAATAGAAATGCAGGAGCACCAAGGGCTGGTGTGTGACTGCGGGCTAGGTGATATGGAGCAAATCAAATACCACAGTATTTATTACCAAAAATTGATATTGATACTGCAAAATTATTGGAGTGTTGACTATTGGTGCTTTCCGAAATATTTACACAGTGAGAGTAATCTGTAATGTGGATATAATGCCTTGTGAGTGAAGGCAAATAATAGAACAACTACAGCAGTCTGATAAGTTAAGAAAATGACATCACTTTACTGTAATGTAGCCTTGAAAACTAGGAAAAGACAGCACTTAATGGAATCCAAGAGGATCTAGTCTCAAATCTTGGTATCGAGCCCTAGTTTGACTGTGTGGGACCGAAGACAGCTACTTTTACTTGACTTCATGACATGGTGGAGAATAACATGCTGTAACATAACTGGTTATTATTAAATGTTAAAGAGTTAAATGTTCATCTTAATATCAAGCTCAGCAGTGTGTATATATACACGAATCCGGTGACCGCTTTTTGTGCTCTGCCATTTTGTTGGTCCACCGTTACTTCAAGTTAGCAGTTTCATGCTGCTGACAGTGACAACACCAAAGGTTTTTGATTTCAGATAATTATCTGAGATTGACTGTCAGTTGATTTTTCTGTGGTTGAAAAAAAAATCCCTCCCGCTAATCATAGAGCTGATGGTGTTTTAGTTTAATCACATGTTAACTGGTGACTTTTAGCAGAATGCGCCCATGGTTTCCTTAAGTAACTACGTAACTATAAGTAAGTAGCTGTAGATATTAATCAAATGAGTATATATTTAAAATGGATTTAAGTAAAAGCGATGGCCTTTATGATAACACCTACATATTCTGTACGTGCATTCAACATCTTTTGTTATGAGAAGCCAAGACACATTCAGCTGCGTGTCACCAGTTAACAGTCGTTCATTAAAGGACGAGTGGATTAAAAAAGATTGTACTTGTTCTGTTTGTGATGCTCAGCAATATTTATTTGACCACCTCAGCCCCTAAACAGTAACATTAGCCCGCTAACATTAGTTACGTTAGCTAAGCAGTGATAGCTGACACTACTTGTTTTACAATCAGGTTTTTTCCAATCTCTTCTCGTTTGTTACTATTGTTGGAGCAGCTGAGACCTACAGATTCAATCCGATGATGTCAAAAGTAATGTTACATTGAAAGTAAAGTTAGAAGTAAAAAAATATAAAATGGATAGTTACAGTGCTTGATTGTGATTTGGTGAGCTGCTTTTGAAGCCATTATAAAATACTCCATAAGCACACATGTGTGACAGCATAACATTATTAATACTGCTCCAATTAACTGTTGTTTAAAAATGTCAGATTTTGTTGTGAATTTTGATTTACTGGGTGGGCTAAGCTTAGATAAGTGGTTGAAAGTGATTGACAGGATAGGGGAGGAAGATAAAAAAAACGAAAGAAAATGTGCTGATGAAACAAAGCCAGGACCGTTAAACAGACTATTGTTGGCTATTGATTTTAAAACAATCACCCAAATGGAGCTAAACCAGGCTCGCTGTCAGTTTTATGCCACTGTGAAAAATGGAAAAGGTGAACCCTGTGGTTTCAGCAGTTATATTGTCATTAATCAATGTACAAAAAAACAACACAAAGATGCTGGTAAAGGAAACAAGAGCCAACAGGAATTTATGTTTGAGCAACCAGAAAACCTGCTGTGTCCTGTCACTTTGTTAGAGAAATACCGGTTGTTGCTGTTGCCCAGTCCACCAGCCTTTGTCTCCATCCAAAGCAGACAAACTACACCGTTGTTAGGCAAGACCTGGAGCCTGTTGAGCCTTAGCTGGTCTAGAGTCACTGTAAACTATAGCCTCCTGTGGCTTATTGCTTAATTATAGACATCTTAGGGTAGTTTGCATTCAAACATGAATATTGTAGGGAGATGCCAACACAGTAATGGCGACTTGTGTATTTCTGATACTTCTCCAGATTCGTCAAATGGTCAAGGACAAATATGCACTGCATGGAGACAAAAATTGCTCTTTCCTGATGACAGCCATTCACTAACTCTTCTAAAAACACAGAAAGTAGGGTGACATCTAACACAGCAAACAGTGGAAAGCTCTTTACTTTGTCTCGTAATCTTCTATGGCTAGAAAATGGCCAAGAATAGGGCTTCAGGGTTGAACACTTTCTAAAGTGCACTCTGAGCTCCTATCACAGTGCACAAAAGTTGACAGGACTGCGAGTTTGTGTGGTGTGTTTTTGTTAAATGAAGCTCCACAAAACAGATAGTGAGTGGTTTATCACAGTGAAGCATTATCACATCATGGAAAGTGTCTAAGCCTGACCATTAATGATAATCAATGATATGAATTGCTTCCTATTTATAGTGGTTCCACTGCATCTGTTTGCAGCACAGCTTGACTCAAATCCTTCATGGCTTTTTCATTCACCCATTGATGTTTCAAGTTGTAAATGAGAAGTCACAAAGCATCCATTAGCAAGTGAGCTCAGAAGTGGGTTGCGTGAACATGTGTTTGTATAGTGTGCAAGCTTGTCGTGTCGAGGACTCGCTGACTTTGAGGCAAGTGGAGCATCCTCTCTTCGTCATCCTCTCACTCTCTTCCTTCACACTCACCATGAACGCTCGCTAATACGCGCAGTGCATATGCTCCCTCTCTCTCACTTCCTCTCCTCAGACTCTGCAGGGTGACTCAGTTCTCTCCCTCTTCCTCTCTCTCTCCTTTTGTCACTCTTAGATCTCATCTGATGCCAAGGCTGAAGGAGTCTCGCTCCCATGAGTCATTGCTCAGCCCCAGTAGCGCTGTGGAAGCCCTGGACCTAAGTATGGAGGACGAGGTTGTCATCAAGCCTGTGCACAGCAGCATCCTCGGGCAGGACTACTGCTTTGAGGTGAGTGGGCATGCACACACACACACACACACACACACACACACACACACATGCATGTACAGTACATGGACACAAAAATACTACAGAACATTCCCACTCCTCGCCCTGCTTCACTGAGGTAGCCACACAGAGCCATACATCTGATGTTGCTATAGAGTTGCAAAGTAGGAGGAATTATTTCAGGCATCAGAGACAGAAGTTCTGTTCTTTTACCACACAGAAAATGTTTGGTATGTTTGGTGATTGGCCACATCCTCAGTACAAGGCATAAGCATCTATATAAGAAGATCTCTGCTTCTTTGGGCAAAAGTCTAAATCTTTGAGTTCCACCCACAGTGCTTTTTTGTAAGGAACATCCAATCACCATGCTCAAAGCTGCACTTATCAACAGTTTTATATTTACCATGGGTCAAATGACAATATTTATTGTGTAATGCCAGGTTCAGACTACAGGAGTTTTGGGCCTGTTTATCCCCGAATCACTCCCCTTGACAGTCAGAGGAAAAATTTGGTCTGGGACCTTGATAGGCTCTGATTATCTAGTAATGTAATAGGTTTATGGATCCAGTCTTTAACCATCCAAATTGCTGACACAGTCATTTTGGTGTGGTCCACTGTTTACTTAAACTATGTAAGTTGCTTTCACTCACTTCTGCAACAGCTGCTCCTCTAATCTAATCCATTTATCTGATCTGATCAGCTTTGATTGATCCAGAAATTGATTGACTGATCAATTCTTCATCTCATGACTTAATCTCAACAAACTGCTGAGTAAAAAAACAACTCATGAAGACTACTGCCTATGCTGCGCTCACAGACCTACAAGAACCTCCACATTAAGAGAGAGGACACAGGATGATCAAAAACAGACACACCCCTGTCTTCAGCTGCCGCCACACAGATTATAATTCTGTGATATTTAGGATTTAAAATCTCGATAGTTATGGTTATGATAACATCAATATGGAGTAGCTGGCAGTGTTGCCTGTGGCTAACATCAGCTAACATGCTACCGTTTACAGGTATTTAAACTGACAGTTAAAATCTCACCTCTCACTGAAGAATAGACAACCGTTTCCAAACCACTTTCATCCAGACTAGTGTAGCCCTCTGTTTTTGTTTTTCTCACTGCAAAGCACTGTTAACATTACAGCAAATTGTAGCCCACCATCAGTCTCCATTTTGTTTACATCTGCTTACCCATGAGGATCACATGAGTGGCCCCCTCTGGCATGATAATCTTAATAATATCCTGTAGTGTTTGTTGCGCCATTATGTTCAAATCTTGTAGTGTGGGCATGTTTGAGATTACAGAGAACATCTGTGAAGTTTCTCTGTGTGTGCTAGATGCCGCCTGATTTTAAATTCATTAGGATTTTAAAAGTCTTGTAGTCTGAGCCCTGCTTAAAGGGTCACTAATGGTGATGAACCCACAGAGAATTTTCACCAAACTTTGCAGTTTCTCTCGACTCTACAGACCATTTTAGCGTATTTAAGCTCATTGTTTTGTATTTTTTATAATGTTAATGTTTTGGTTCTCTCTCACCGCTCTCATCAACCTAATTTCAAGCTGCAGGAGGAGGCTGTTTCCCAAAAAAAGCTTTGATAAACCCACTGTGCACAACAAGCGCAGCACTAAACAGCAGACCAACAAAGTTAGCAACAAGCAAGTGATAGTGACAACCCGGAATTAATGAATTAACCGGAACATCCTTAGAACGTGATAATATGTCAGTGTTGAGTTCACAGTTTGGTCTGCTGCTACTGTTAAGTCATGTTGTATGTGCCGCATATGCCAAACAGAAGCTAAAGATTATGCTCTGTAGAGGCCTACTAAAACATTCAGCATGCAGTTTTAATCAGCTTGCTTCCCAGTTCTGGGTCAACTGAAGCTATGACGTTGGTTTTTGGTCCCGCTTATAACAACAAAACCATTGTGAGTTTGCAACAGGTCTGATTTGCACCTCTAAGTTTTTCTCCAAAGCACAAGGACAACAATTATTTGCACTATAGATTATTCTATTAAAATTATTCAAATTTAAAATGTTTAAAGAAAACTGAAATGTGAATTAACTGCTGTAAAAGATACTTTTGGAGCAGCTCCCCTCACTTCACATTGTTGTTGCATCTTAAGATCTTGATGAGCTGCTGATGGCCAATTATAGCCAAAAGTTCACATGCAGATGGCTCCTCTGTATAAAAAACACAGAGGCAAGTGGCAGTGGCTACATATTTCTGCTTGTAGAAAATAAATGGAAGTACAGCGATAATTTATTTCAGTCAGTGGCTGTGTGAAAACTGATGTATCGTCGTGATCGTCAGCCGGCTGGAGTCATTTCTAACAAATTGCCTCTAATTACTGTAAGATTCACGTATGCACAAACACATATATGCATACATGGAGCCTTTGGGAGCCTCAGGGTGAGAGAATTACTGAATACTTTCAGTCTTACACTGTGTACCGTAGAGACCAGAAATCTCCACTAATCTTTATTATCCTGCTCATTACATCATTCTGTTGCCTTTTTTTCTCGCGCTTTTCTGCGCTCTCTGTTCTCTCTCTGTCCCACTGTGCATTTTTTAATTATCCAGTCATCATCCAGCCTGCCAAGCAGCCATTTCTCTCTGCTCTGTCCATTCACACCATTCAGTCATCCCTCAACATTGCCAAGTCATCCTCACTCTCCTCATAGTCACTATTGTGTATGTGTGCGTATTTTCGATAAGCTTCTTCGTCGTCAGAGACAAAGTGGCATTTTAGAACAAAGTTTAGTAAAACATTCTGTTCCAGTTCTTCTCTGTCATTGTTATGCATGACGTTTGATCATTAAGGTATTCATTTTTCTTTCTCTCTCTGTGTGGCGGCGGTAGGTCACCACCTCCACAGGAAGCAAATGTTTTTCCTGCCGTTCATCAGCCGAGAGAGACAAATGGATGGAGAATCTGAGGAGAGCAGTACAGCAAAACAAGGTAAATACGCAGTAGGTGGTACGAGGCTGCGTGCAGCAATCAACGCTAATGTACAAGTGTCCCAATTTCAAACCACACTTTGCAACACTGATTATTATAAAGACAGTGAGCCACGAGTTGTTGACATTGTGTCTTAACTTGCACCACAATGCAAATCCGACATGTTCACATCCAGCTGTGCCCTTCCTGCACCTCAAGATCAGAGGACAAAGAGGTTGAAACGCAGAACACCAAGACTCCCAAAGTGCTTCTCTCCTGAGCACTGATACCATCTGTAATCTTGACAAACACAGCTGTGGCAGAGGGAGAGCGGCGAACACGTCAAGCCAAGAAAACAGTCCTCATTTCAGAGCGTCTTTGCTTCTTCATCTGTCATTATTTAGTAAATTACTCACTAATTAGAACTTTAGAAGAAAGTTCTCTAATAACGTTGGAGTCCTTCTTCTCCTCAGCTCTTTTTGGCAAGGAGGTGTTATTTCTGTCTCCCTCTCTGTCGTTGCTTTGCGTTTTTAATTATTCCGTGATTTTGAGAGATTAGATGCAGCGCAATGTTTTTTTTGGCAAACACAAGACTGGAGTCAGATACTGCAAATCTGTGGAACTAGAGATGGAAGTCTCTGGAGTTGTATTAAATGGATCAAACAGATTTTACACTTATCTGCTAGTACTACCACTCACACAGTAGACCAAAGATTAAGGTAACACATCAATGTGAACTAAGTGTGCAAACACCATTTATCCAGCATATGGAGAACAAGCACAGCCAGCTAGTTAAATTTGATTAAATAAATCACTTTACAAGTTATTTATTTTGTTACTAAAAACATATTTTGCTCCTAAAGTAAAAAAGAGAGTGCATTGTGCAGGACACACGCAAGACCTAACCTGTTAAGGTGGTTTACAGGTTAGTATTTGTTCCCATGACCTCACCCTAAAGTGTTTTTTTACAAGTGTTCGGGAGGAGCGCTCATTGCGTAAAAATATGGAAGAACAAAGCAAGTAAAGATATATTCAGTGATTTTCAAAACCTATCTGCCAGAGGTGTTATCAATGTAAATGAAATAAGGTGGTCTAAATGCTAAACCTGCACAACTCAGCTCCTGTATAAGAGGATAATTATGGGTAATTATGATAATAGGCAATTTACTGAGGTATCATCTTTGCGGGCTGGTGTTTGATAGCAAATACAGTTCCGTGTGACATAACACAAAGTTTAATTTCTAATTGAGGGTGTAGAGCACCTTGACTTACAGTAGGGAGTCATTTTGCTGTGTCAACAGAGGGGACTCTGGAAAATAACACTACTGACAAAGTGTTATTTAACACTGATCGCATGTGACAACAAGACTGAAATCTAGCTTTCAATTTTCAGGAATTATACTGAGCTGAGGGACAGTACTGCAAAGGGTTGAGGCATGCTGCAAAAGAAATGTGCAACATGTACAGGAATCAGTGTTAGGAAAGGTATTTGTTTTTCTCACAGTTGAAAAGAGAGGTTAATTTGCAGAAAATAAAAAATAGCCATGTCCCAGGTGAATAAAACCACCAGTTTGATTGATATTCCTTTGAGTGCATAATTAACTTTATGAAGATTTTATGAAGATTTTAAAAACTTGACATATCCTATCAAAACAACCAGCGCCAATCTGACTGATATTCCCTGGTCTGCACGCACAAAAAAAAACACGATTTAGAAAAATAAATGAGATGGAGATAGCTGTTTTTGCAAATGAACATAAACCACTTTGGTTTCTGATAAGACATGATCCTTGTGATTTACACAGCACCTTTCTATCTGTACTGATGCCTTGCCTTTTCCTACTTTAAGGACCAGTGTGCAAGATTTAGGGGGATTTACTGGCATCTAGTGGTGAGGATTGCAGAATGCAACCTGCTGAAACTTCTAGCGGTTAGAATCCCTCCAGTGTTCAGGAAGTTTTTAGCGGGAGCCAAATTATCCACAGAGGTCTCTCTTTCTCCAAAACAAATGGACCAGGTGATTACTACTGGTAAAAAAAAAAAAAAAAACACTGAGTAAGGCACTTTCACATTACAAATCAGTGTTTTGTCTATACTTTTGTTTGTCAGACATTATCCACTAGTCTAGCACCTGCTAATGTGTGCTCACATTTTTTCTCTGATGATTTCAGATTCAGATGTTTAAGAGGTTTTTACCAAGAGCAACCACAGTGGTCTCTTTCTTTCCAAAACAAACAGATCTTATGATATAAACTGGTAAAAAAAAAAAAAAAAAAACTGAATAAAGGAGTATAAAAGGAATAAAGGTTTCACATTAAATAATCTGGGGTTTTCTGACGCTGCTCAGTTCCAGACAGGCTTGCTAACTAAAGTGGCCAATGTGAGCCAGTGTTTGGTTTGCTCATTCAGGGCTAAAGAAGGACCCTCACCCTATGTAGATATAAACGGCTCATTCTAAGGTAACAATAACACAAGGATTTTTATTTCCAGGTAATTTTTCACTAAAAAAACTATACTTATTATATTCCATTTCTTCCTCTAAATCCAACACACTTAACCGTTAATGCAAATAGACCTTGAGTGAACACAGACACATTGAAGGTTAGATTGAATGTTATTCAGAGTTCAGAAACAAAAATTGGGTGAATTTAAAGCCTCAGAAACATATGAAATGGATTCGTTAAATTTCATTACACAGAAGAGTGTTTGTGTCTTATGTCGCAATGTATGAAAAGTATCCAGATACAGAGCGTTCATAGCTACCGGTATGTCGAACATT
This sequence comes from Chaetodon striatus, assembly GCA_029783705.1. Classification (NCBI taxonomy): domain Eukaryota; kingdom Metazoa; phylum Chordata; class Actinopteri; order Chaetodontiformes; family Chaetodontidae; genus Chaetodon; species Chaetodon striatus. The sequence goes on from JAPZEB010000011.1 coordinate 22,799,618, forward strand.
CAGTGGCATCCTTGTGATTATGAGAGGCTCTGGTATGTCTCTCTAATAATGTAATTATTAGCTCCTCTTTTCCTCTCTTCATCTTCAGAGGTAGTTTTCAAGGCAATCTGAATAATGGGCCAAAAATATGCCCCGCTCTTGGCAAAATCAATTGATGACATAAGAATGGGTTAGCACTCTGTGAAATAATGTAGGAGTGAGATTTCTTAGCTCTTTAAAAGGCTGCAGACGCAGGAGAGAAAGGATTTTAAATTGCCACCATGGAATGATTGAAGTACTGTCTGAAATGTTTTTGTCATTTAAAATGGAGAAACTTCAAAATTAGAGTTTGAGGCTGATTCCTGTTTGGATCGTATCCGTTAAATTCTGCAGTCATTTGATTTGTTTAGTTCATTAGTTTACTAGATTAGTTTTTAGGTTGGTTATTTTTATCCAGTCCTCCTGCTGTTGCTGTCACTTTGAACTTTATTTTTTGTCTTGAAGTTTCCAGTGGTGATGCTGTTGGCAAGACTTGTTCTAAAAGTCCTTACTAAACCACTTCCTCTCGTCTTCTTCAGGACAACAGTCGTCGGGTGGAGAACCTGCTGAGGCTGTGGATCATCGAGGCCAAGGACCTGCCGGCCAAAAAGAAATACTTCTGCGAGCTTTGCCTGGATGACTCACTCTACGCCCGCACCACCTGTAAACTCAAGACTGACAACGTCTTTTGGGGAGAGCACTTTGAGTTCAACAACCTGCCTGCTGTCAAGAGCATCACCGCCCACCTCTACAAAGACACGGACAAGAAGAAAAAGAAAGATAAAAACAATTACATCGGACTTGTCAACATCCCCGTGGCAGCAGTTACTGGCCGGCAGTTTGTGGAGAAGTGGTATCCAGTCAGCATGCCCAACCCCCCTAAGGGCAAGACATCTGGGCCTATGATTAGGATCAAGGCTCGCTATCAGAGTATGAACATCCTTCCCATGGAGATGTACAAGGAGTTTGCAGAGTACACCACCAACAACTACATGCTGCTATGCTCTGTGCTTGAGCCCGGGATTAGCGTCAAGAACAAGGAGGAGATGGCATGTGCACTGGTCCACATTCTACAGAGCACTGGCAAGGCTAAGGTTAGTACCAATAATAGGATTTATTTCCATTTCCCCCACGTTTGTACTCTCCATGGAGACATAATGGATAACAAAAGCAGAATATCAGACCATTATCTTGCCATGTCTGACAAGGCATTATGAAGCACACAGAGGTTAACTGCTCCTCCGCTGCCTGCTCATCCTATGAACTATTGACCCCCCACAGCTGTAATACAGAGCAGACAAAGAGCAGACAGACAGGTGATTTCCTCTTGCTGCACCAGCCTGTATTACATTTTTAACTCAAGCTAATCCCTTACATGTATCCCCCGCAGTGCTTCACGGCATACCGATGCAGGACAGAAGCACAATATATCCACCGCTGTCTGTAGCACTGCGAGCACGGGGAGATTAGTCTACCACAGTAGGAGCTAAGTCTCCCATGACAGCGGGCCGTTGGACTCAGATAATCTCCCATCCATCCAAAATGGCTGTATTTCATTTTACTCCGACAGCACAGCGTTTGTTATTTCAGTGCGGTGAAACAAGTGTTGGCATTTTGACCTGTCAGAGTGTGAGACACGATGAGGGAAAGCCACCTTATTGGCTGCTGATGAAAAGGGGATGTGAAGAAGCTTAGAGCTAAATTGATGAGTCAATTGTTTAAAATAAACCAAAAACCTTTTGATAGCAGGTTCGTTTAAATGATTATCCAAGCATGAACAACAAACATTCACAGGTTCCAGCCAGACAGATGTAGCTGTTTCTCTCTGCTTTACATGATTGTAAGTTGAATATCTCTGAGTTTCTGTCTATTGATCAGATAAAGGAAGGCGTTTGAAGATTTCAGATTTGTTCTTGGAATTTATACTGGGTCTTTATGGGTTTTTTTTATACTATTTCCAGCTCTTTTTATAGCAAGGCCATAGCCATTGAGGCAAAATTGGAGGGACCAGGGTCAAGCTCACCCCCCAGGAAGAAAATTAAATTTGAAACCTAATTTCCTTGATTATTATTTTTTTAAATGAGGTGAGCAAGTACAGCTCTACAGTACTGTATAGGCTGTGTCAAACATGCAAACATAAACATTCTAAATTGGTCCCTTTGTATTTCCTGTGGACAGTCACACACACACACACACACACACACACACACACACACACACAGTGACAGGGCTAACTGTTGGCATCTAACTTTACCCAACGGTTATTAACAGGTTTAATGACTGAGTTGGACCGTTTGGGTGCAAGATTAATGTCTCTTTATCAGATGCTAACTGCTGCTGCAGGGCTTTTGCCCAAGCAGCAATATATGACGAGTAGGGATGAGATCACATTGTGTTGTGTTAGCTTGTGCTGACCAGGGAGAGAGAGCAGGAGGGGAGCCTCACATGGGGTCCCTCAGTGCTTCATCAAACAGTATCAACAGCGGATTGGCGGCAATGCCCCCCCGACCCCCCTACCATTACAAATAGATTCTAACTGTGTGGGGAACACTGAATCCTCATAATAATACGCTCTGAATCTGACACAGCATCACAACTATTTTTGCTACTTTTACTGGCCCCTGCAATTTAATTGTAAAAAAACACCTATAAACATTGTGAAATTGGGCATTTCAGGCCGCAACAATCCTTAAAACAGCCTGCGGAATCCTGGAGGGACTGGTATGTGAGTGACATCAGCTGACAGGAATTAAACATGGATGCAAGCTGTTGCCTAGCAATGCAATTCCAGTGAAACGTCCATATGAATATGCAATAAATGACAGCTACTACTGTCTACATCAATTACACATGCAGCGCAACATTAATGATTGACACTTTACTTAAGACTTCATGTGGGCGATTCTAACAAATATAAAAAATACAAAAACTATCACCATCAACAGTGCTGAAGCCCACTGAATATTACATTCTTGTTTTCCACTTTAATACATTTTAAAGTAAAAGAATTTGAGACAGTACAGTTTTTGACATTGATTGTACCTTCTCACAGCAGCAGGAGCTTTTGCTGGGGTACGGCAACACCACTTGCATAAACCAAAAGCAGAGCTGCAGGATGCCAAAATACTAGAACCAGTTGTAGTAATAACAGCAAATTGTCAAGTTTATCTACAATTATTATTATATTTACAAAAGATTATTTCAGTGGGTGGTGTGTGGTTGCTTGTTGTAGCATAGCATTTTTTTTTTATTAAATCTTTTTCAATATACTGAGAAACATTTTGAGCATATTTGAATATTGGATGGAATGTGTCCCCTCCAATATAC
>JAPZEB010000011.1:22807843-22818544 GCA_029783705.1 Chaetodon striatus
CCTCTCCTGTAGCATTTGCACTACAAAGACACTGCTTCATAACTTCAGACTGTTTAGTAATTCCAGCAGGGTTTTTATTGACCATCCCCTGACAGCATGGGGTGATGGAGGAGAGGTGAAACAGAGAGAGGTGAAGGCACCGACAAAGACGAGAGAAAAGGAGGCAAAGAGGGAGGACGATCATTGCAGCAACAGCAGTTTGTGACTGTGGAGCCAAACAGCAGCAGGCTGCTCTGCGATGATGCTCAACACATTGATCTGGAAGCTACTTGACGTCTCTGTTGGCACTAAGATTACATAGAATCTGTCTCTTTCTCTTTCCCTGTCTCCTCCTCACTTTCCAAGTCTCTTTATCACTTTATTTCCATAAGATTCATTTGCATTTATGTAATAATAATGATAATAATAATAACTTTATTTTTATAGCCACTACCATACCTAAGATGCAGCTCCTGGTGCTGTACAGTGTGGTGTTATAAAAACAAAAAAATACACCAGAGAAAAATTAGAAATATGTATTTCAAGTAGTAGGTAGTAATAGTTCATAAAAATAGAATAAAAGCTGTAATTTTGTTTGCCTGACTAAAGTGCTGAAACAGTAAGGCAAAATTAAATAATAAATCAAAGTACGCTTCATATGAGTAAAATACAATTTATGAAAATAGCTAGAAATCAATACAAAGCAATGAGTTCCCTCCATTGTTTTATATCCTTGGCAACATGCTGAGCCTCGCCCCATTTTAAGTTAATCTTGGCAATCTTTTCATCACATTTCTGCACCTGGTCACTTTCGATTGTTCATGTTTCCTCTTGACCGGAGGAGTCCATCTCAGCAAATTCTTAAGGATGTGAGCTGCCTCTATTTGTGCCACATGCCATGTGCAGCACTTTGGTTTACAACCAAAAATCTGCAAAACTATTGACACTCCATCAGCCTCAACTGTGTTAGCATGCTAATACGCTAAACTAAGATATGCTAGCATTTAGCTAAACATTGTTGTGCCTTCGTAAAGGGTGAGATATTGTTATTTTTTTATACTGCTGCATTCTGCCTGTTTCACAATGTTGACAATGTTGACAATGTTGAAACAATAGAGCTACTATAGAAACATATCTTAACCAACTGCCAACATTTTTTAAATAAGATTTTAAGATTCAATACGAGATTAAATGTCCTTTTAAAGTGGGCAGAATTTCTTTTTAATAATCAAAAATGCATTACAGGGCTTCGTGGACTGCATTTAATTCAACACTTTATAAAATACAAGACAGAGTGACACACACACTCACACACACTCACACACACACACACTTACACACTTACACACATTGGGAATATGCACAGTAAGTCAGCAAACATGAATGCTGATGACACTTTCTGTAAGACCCCCCTCCAGTCAAACTTATCCTCATAATGATCATGTGCACCAGCAGCTAAATCACGAGAGCTGCACCCTTTCCTGTTTTCCTGTTGAATGACAAGCCCCTGTGCCTACGGGAGGAGCAGCTTTCCATTTCCATTTGGCCTCCAGTCCTCTCAGTCAACCCAATGTGACCCTCACAGGAAGAGCTGCAGGCTATAACTCTGTAATACTAGCCACCGGTCTCCAGGGAGGGAAACCAGGGGAGGCAGAAAGCGGTGGAAAGATGAGGAGAGCGAAGGATGGAGAGGCTGGAGTGGTTCCTGTGTTCTCCTCCCCCCGAGTCTTTCCTCAGCCCTTGCCCCAGGCTGAAAAACCCGGGCTCATCGATCAGTCAAATTGTTAGTTATAGGGTTTCTATTTCCTCCCTCACATTCACTTGTTTTTTCCTTGCTCTCTGTTACAACACTCCAATTATTGTTCCAAACTTTGTCATTTTGAATGATGTAGAAATGTGTATTTGCTGCCTGGTGGTACATATACGCGCTTACCTGAATATCAACACTCAGTAGGTAATTTCCATTTTGATTGTTTTCTAATGAATCCCATTAGTTCCACAATCCATGACCAATAATGTTTTTTTATTCATTCACAAGATAAAAACAATCTATGAACACAGTGCAAACATTCAGGCCTAAATAAAAATCTTCATTCTTGCTCCATTGGACATAGTTGGACTACAATATACACTTTCATTAAAATACTAGTTCAGCAGTAGGACACCTTGAATAAAAATATGGATACATTTTAATATTTCGTTCCATATCACATTAGATGTTTAGGCTTTATATCAGCTTCGCCATTTTACATTCAATTCAACATAAAGTGCATTGATTCCAAGCAGAACACAGCTAGGTAAAGTGATCTATCAGTAAAATTCGACATACACACACTCTCCAGGCTCAGACAGTTTGAAAGAGGCTAAATTAAGAAGAAAATGTTCTCTTACTTTACCTCCTCTTGCTTCAGTTTTATCCTTTTATGGCATTTTATTGCTCTCACTCATGTATTTGTCTGCTTTATATTACCATAGAAACACAAAAAACATCTGAGCATGTACAAAACATAAACCTGACCTTCTTTTCATCTACTTTTTCCTCTCTTTTTTTCCCAGACTCAATGTCTCTCACAGTCTCTTCAAGGAGCTGTAATTGCAAAGCCATTTAAAACACCCCTGTGTTCAGTTTTGTCTGAGAGCCCTGATCATGATCTTACAGATTGTGTCGTGTCTTTAATAGGAGCCTGCGTATTTATATTCCAGCTTCAAAACTTGCGGCTGCCAACTGCGGTGGAATATTGCCGAATAGAGATGTAAGCAGTGCACACACACACACACACGGGGCTGCGCCAAGTGGTGATTAGATTGTGATGTGTACAGCAGCACAGTGGACAAGACTTTATGAGTTTTTACTGGCGAGTAACCCCATCTAAAGGGAGCTCCTCATCTTTTCCAACAGGACTCTGTTCCCTACTATTTATTAGATGTGATCAGTGGCGCTGCACCATCTACCCTCCACTCAGACCCTATATTCATATCACCCGCCTTTCTCTGTGCACTGGGCTTTTTTTTTTTTTTTTTTTGAGGCATGGTTTGGCTGATGAGATGTGGCAGCGATACAGAGAGCGTTCTACTTCTCCTTATTAGCACTGAAGCGGTGGGGAGTGAGGGGGGGCAGGCTGCAGGATTGAGGGCGTCAGAGAAAAGGCTGAGGGATGACAGGAGGGAAAAGAAAGGCGCTCTAGTCTCTTTTTAGAACGTGTTTGTTGAAAGTTTTATAATACCTGTGGTGCTTAATGATTTGACCCTTCACAAGAAATCATATATGTTCTTAGCATTACTGCTGACCATTCCCTAAAGCATACTTTAGAGTTATACATTGATGATTTCCAGGAAATCATCAGTTTCCATAGATTTCGATATAGTGTAAACACCACTTTGGGGGAGTTAAAGTTTTCTTAATTTTTTAATTTGCCTTTAATGCTGACAATATGGCATGATAAGATAGTTAGCTTGCGGCTTATCTTTTTAGCCACACTGGCGGTGTGGTTGTAGGGATGTCGGTGTCTCTTAGTCAGCCCAAACTGAAAAATCTAAACAATGGATTGGCATGACAATGGATTGTAAAGATGCATGATCCCCAGAGGATGAATCCTAAAGATCCCCTGATTTTTACTTCAGCTCTACCCTACCATGAGGCAAAATTTGAATTTGTTGAGCTCTTGTTTTTTAACCAGTTACCTACAAAATGAATCATTTTCCCCATCAGCCTCAGCTGTACTTGTGTTGTGCTAAGTAGTTTGGTTTGGTTTATTGATTACAAACTAATGAATTTAAAAGATAATGCATATTAGATTTGTCAAGGATAGAGTCCATCTTTGACTTATTTCCATTATTGTCCCTGGTGTCAGCAAATGTTAGCATTCTAACAATCTCATGCTAACATGCTAAAGTTGTCATTGTGAGCGTTTTAGCAAGCTGATGTTAGTTTGTCAAAGCAACACTATGGCTAAGTACAGCCTCACTAGGGCTGAATGGTATGGCAAACAATATGATTACAAGTTTTTTTGTATTGATTGATATTGATATTTATCGTTATATATGATTTGATAATGTTGCCAGTTTGAAGAGTATCCTGATAATGACTGAAGCCTGCAGAAACCAGAGGGGTCATCAGTTTAACTTTAGAATATAGTTTATTAGGATATAAAATAAAATTTTGCTGTGCAAACATGGCTTGGTTGAGAACATATTTTGTAATAAAAAAATATCTATATTGAATAATATTAAAATGTCAACATTTAACATTGCAAACATGCTTTATCTGCCTCAACAAAACAATACAAGTTAGATTGTAACTTATTAAAATAATGGTGTGATCATTTAAATGGTACCTTTTCACATGATGGAAATGATTTGTTGGGTTTCCTTCTTAGTTTCCATGGACCAAGGGCATATTTTGCACACTGTCTTCATCAAAGCTTTGTCCCTTTTTAGATATCCAAAGCACTTCCATAGCTGACATTGTGTTACCTGCCAATTTCCTCAGCGTTGGAGGGTAGCATGAGTTTACTTTAAGCACTTCAGGATAATAGGCTTAGCCAACGTTTAAAACAAACAGATGTGGATTAAGAGGAGGCAGCAAGTTACTGCTGGCAGAACAGCCAAAGACGTCACATTTCTGTAAGTTGGGTTCTGCTTGTTCAACAGGTGTTAAATAAATTAACTGAATTGGTCTCCCTTTTGTTGCACCTACGTATAATAAGTACTGTCATCTCTGACTTCAGTTAAGTTTGTTTGATTCCCTCCTCTCTGCTCTGAAGTTCGGCTGCTGTCCACTCTGTTTGTAGAACATAGCCCTGCCCTCCTGCAAGCAAGCAGTGGCACAGAGATAAGAGCGGAGAGAGGCAGCAGACTGACTGGCTATGGTCACATTTATTTCTGCTGTGTGATCATCATTACAGACATAAATTTTATTGTGATCCCCTATCGAGATGGTTTTATCGCCCAGCCCTAAGCTTCACAGAGACTAGCCTGGCTGTAGACGCTTCCTCTCGTTAACACAAGAAACACATTCACATCTTTCCTACAGCAAAGCTTCTCAGCTCAGCAGACTTTTAAATTAGGGATGTTTACACATTTGTGAACACAGTAGTCATCACAGTGGTCCTGTTTTCAACTGCATAACAATTCTGTAATATCATAACTTTGGGGGGGTAATCAAGGAAATGGCCAAGTTGCCGCAAGTCTATGTTAACAGCATACCGAAACAAGTATCAAGGAACCAGTTGCCACCTGGACGGTAAGATATCAATCTTCAGAACATATGGTATGCACTGAAAAATGTTCGACATAACATATGCAGCTGGTTCTTTGGGCAGAGATAACATAGTGTGTAAATCCACCGTTATGGTCCCTGTAATTTCTTTATATCCGTGTGTTGTAATTAAGTTCTGGGCTTACATAAAAGATACTCAAACTGAAATTCACTGTGTGCACAGACACACATGATCTCTATCATCCACCTATACAGGAAGCTGGTAGACTCAAGAGATGGTGTGTTGTCACTGTAAGAGACTGTCAGAGGTGCTTGGATCTTTTTTTTTGGCTACCAGCAGGAATAACAGTGTTCTGTCATTATTCTGTCTCTCTTTTGATGTCTCTCTCCCAGTTTCCGTCCCTCTCCTCCTCCATTTCATCTGACCGTCCTCTCTAATCAGGCCTGGATTGGCCTCGCCTCAGTGGCCACATAAGGAGTGCAGAGGAGACAGGAGGGAGGGAGAGGGAGCCACAGAGGGTGGGAGGTTAGAGGAAAGATCATAACTGGGATGACATATTCTTCCTTTACAGTGATACCGAAATTGTAATGCTGTCGGCATGAATGAGAGTAGTAACAGTAGAGTAGGGATGATTTACAGTGCATTAAAATCGTGTTTTGTCTTATAGTATTGCATCAAAGTGTATTTAATATGACCTATCAGCTTAAAAAGATTTTAATGTCAAAGTGAAACAGATCTGCAAAGTGATCTACATTAATGAGAAGGATAAAACACTTGATTTAACCTCTTTCAGTGTTAAGTAGGTGTACTTTTGGCAGCAATTACCTCCTTGAGCTGCTCCAGGACAAACATTGTTTTTAAGCCAGCGTAGCTTTGGCTTTAAGCTCTGGGTCATTGTCTTTCTGGAAAACAAATCTTCTCCAAAGTTGCAGGTTTATTGCAGAGTACATCAGTTTCTTCCCCAGGATTTCCCTGTATATTCCTGCATTAATTTCGCCCTCTACCCTCAGAAGTCTCCTGGGGCTTGCTGCAGAGAAGCAGCCCCACAGTCTGATTCTGCCACCACTGTGTTTCACAGTAGGGATGCTATGTTTACGATAATGTGCGGTGTAACATTTACTGTAATGGCCTAAAAGCTCAATTTTGGTCTCATCAGACTGTAGAAACTTCTCTCAGCTGATTTCAGAGTCTCCCACATGGCTACTGGAAAACTGCAGCAGAGATGTCATTTTGGGTTTCTTTTTTTTTTTTTTCTTAAGGAGCTTTCTCCTTTTCTCTTCTCTTCTCCCCCATAAAGCTGTGACTGCTGAAGCATCCAGCCAACTCTTGCCGTATGCACAGTCTCTCCAAAGTCAGCCTCTGGAGCTTGGAACTTCTTCAGAGTTGTCATAGATCTCTCGGTGCCCCCCCTTACTAATCTCCTTCATGCACAGCTGATCTTTTTGATACTTTTCCATCTCTTAATGATTGATTTAGCTGTACTCCAAGGCATGTTAAGTGACTAGAACATTTTCTTGTATCATCCCCTAACATTCATTTACCTTTTTTATTGAGTCACTCGCAATGCCCCTCATTCTTCATAGGTCTCGGTCTGAGAAGTGAGGCCAATGTGGCATATACTGGCGTATACATGCCGTATACTCGCACCTTTCTAATGGCCAGCAGGAGGCAAAAAAATAAGTCTAACTACAGAACTACAGAAGCATAAATCTGGACATTGTCCAGAGAATCAGGTTGGACATTGTTCAGAGTTTCCCTTTTACATATTAGGCACACAACAGGAGATTGTCTGTGTCCGAAGCGTTCTCACCCACTTGAAATACTCTGTTGGTATAGATGAGGGGTGGTGCTTGGGTAGAGTGTGTAAGAGGCAGGACATGGTGAGGACTACACCACTGTCACGTAGCCAGTTCGTGATATGGTCATAAACAACAAATTCTCTTGCCATTCCTTGAATATGTCTTATGATTTCGGCTTTGACCCCTTACTGATAGAAGTCCCCAAAACTCACCATCTCAACAGTTAGACATTATTTGCTGTCCTTGTGTAAATGACTCTTTATTGTTTTTTTTCCGCATGAGTTGCGTGATAGAAACGTCATCAACACAACCACTCACTGGCTGTGAATTCTGCGGACAGTGATTTGCTGTGTTCGCATATGAACTCAATCGGACATTACACAAACTTTGTAAGATGAGATGGCAGGATAAGTTTGTTTTATGTCCACTCCAACTAATTTGGACATTTGTGTTCTCACATAGAGCTCCTCCAGGTAATGTCCTGTTAATTTTAAGTTTGCAGTACGCCTGAATAATAAGCTAGTTTCAAAGTCTTCTTCAAGACACCATGATGGTTATTTTGTAATTGATTGTCCCATGTATAGTAAAATATAAGATCAAGTAGGGCATGTTTCAGGGTGTGGTCACCATGAGATTATCAAGTCACTACCATGGCAGTGTCCTCTGGGTTCTCAGTCAGATCCACCCCTCGCTCATCCAAATATGGTCACTTCTGGCTCCAAGATGGCAATGGCCAAAATGCCAGACTCAAGGCCTCAAAACGGGAGTCCACAAACCAAAAGATGACGTCACTGTGGCTATGTCAGCTTCTTGTAAACAGCTTGTGACTTTGCCATAATGCTGACTCCTGAAAACTTGGATCTCTATTTATACTGTGAATACTTAAGCATAAAGAGTACAGTGTTTACACATTTATAATTCATTGAAATAACTTTGTAGACATTAAAAGGGTATATTTTTGGTGATCAGATTCAAAAATCCACTTTAAATCCTCTGTGATTCAGCGTTGTGTAACAGTGAAACAACCACTCTTTATAGGCACTGCATTGTTTGTCTCATTATCTAAACAGCCGACTATAGCTATACAAATACGCATACACACTTCTAACGCTACAGTCGGGGCTTCATTTAAATGTTTATTGATATGCGCATTTGTTTAACTTAAGTTTAGATGTTCTTCTCTGTAGGTTTGAGTATATGTGTATGAGGGTGTTGCATGTGTGGAATGTGCAAATGCGTCAACCAAAAAGGCTCCTTTCGCTGCACATCAGTGGATGATTGGCTCCCTGTGGTGTATCTTTGATTAGCCGGATAACAGGCTTCTGCAGCAGCTATAGAAACCGTCTGAGAGGCTCCGTCGCTTTCTTTCCGCCTCCTCCTCTGTTCTTTAAAGACCACTGCTCTGTCTCTTCTTCCTCTCCTTCTCTATTCCTCCCTGTACATCTGTCACATGCCTCTCTCTTCTCCCTCGCTGCCACGCTGGTTCCCCTAGTTTAACAAGCTGCCAGGGGACTTACATGAGAGTACACCCAGAAATTTGTTGAAGGGATCTAAACAAGGGATGATTCATCCCCAGATGGCTCCATTTCCACGTCTCCCTTTCAGACTTTGAATTTTAGGAGCTGTAACGCCTGTCTCCACCTGTTATTTTTCTTCACATGATGAATACTATATGGTCCTTTTGGAAATTACTTCTAGATAAATGAAAATTTTGAAAATTCAAAATAATTCACATTGCCATTTTAAAAGAAACACATTTTCGATTCAACATGTTGTAAAGGGATTAAAACTTTGGCAGAAACTTGGGTTGTGCAACTTCCTGGCTATAATGTACATCCACATTTTGTCTTTGTACAAGTTGGAAACAGAGACTAGCATTTTTCTGTCATCATTCACTCACTGCACCGCAAAACGGGCGTCAGAAACACTCTTTGAGTGTTTGAATGAAAGTGAAGAAAGTGTTTGCTGCCATTATATAAAAATACAAGTCCTGTCACTATTTTTCATCAGCTCAGTGGTAAACATGTTGTTTCTTTCCACATACTGAGTTTCAGCTCCAGGATATGTCACATTCAAAAGATGATATGAATAGAGCTATTTTGTCTATTGTAGCTACAGAATTACGCTTTGTTCACGATCATGGGTCATAAAAATGTGATTTGAAAAGCTGTTGTACCACGGCAGTGAGGTAAATTGAGAGACAGTGTTGTCCCATCTTGTGCACAGCACACAGGTGCAACTGTTAAAGGTGAATAGTGATACCGACTTAAAATGGCTGCCTGTGTCAAAGTATGAGTTAATGAAGGTGAGTTTGTGAGCCACACTGCTAACCTTTACAAAGACAAAGATAGTCAATGGAATAGTTTTGAGACAAGGAAAAGAAAAGGAACATTTTGAAGTTAATGTTGCTATTAACCTCTTCAACTCCTCACCTCCTCACCAAAGACCCATGTTAATCTTTTAGGGGGGGGGCAGGTGATCTTTAGGGGGAGATAATAAGTCAACAGTATATGCCTTAAAACTGAATCTGAAAGCTAGCTGCAACTCAAACTGAAAGATGAGTTTGAGATGCAGCTCAGCATTTACTAGTCATAAATATGTAACAAACATCAAGTTTTGTTTAGGCACCTATTCAGATGTTGAAAGTTCAGGTGTTTATTGGTTGAGAACATTATGATGGAGGCATATGATGGCCCTGCCCATGCTCAGTTATGTCTCAATTTAGTTGTTGGGTTGTATTATAAGACCCAAGAATTGATAAAAATTGTCAAAAATACCACATTAAGACTGAAGTCTTTAAAGAACACCATAGAAAAATACATGCCGAGATCTGGTCTCAGAAACTTTTAGGCATTTGGAGATTTCTGTACAAATTGCATTGAAATCGATCTGCGATTAGATGGCGAGCACTTCCGTTCTGGAAACTGCTAGGGAACCTCTTTATTGTCAATAAACCTATTAAAGCCAAACATCCTCTGAATGCCAGAGGTCTCTAGTTTTTGGCTGTAAAGTTTCATAAAGTTGTGATTATATCCTAGAGAACACAATAGGTCATTTTATACAGAAAGGAATAGTTCCAAAAAATGGTCCCATGACAATAAAATGGCTACTGTCGGGGCTAACATCATCACACGTGAAAAAAATGGGCTCATTAAATTCGTAAGACTCTCAACTCTCCAGTCAGAACCAATTTAGGCAATTCCAAGACTGTGCAGGGACCCCACTATGCAGAAGAAATACAATAGATGAAAATAACTCATTTGTACTGCATGCAAAAAACTACCTGCATTTGTTGGCTTGTTGTCTTCTTGGCAATTTTGTGCTTCTCACTCTGTATGTGGTATTCTACTGCCTTGATTTCCATCATGTCAAGTTTGACAACATGTATACAGTGCCTTGTACCAGTTTCAGGCATGCCACTTTCTACCTTCAGCACCTGATATTTGATTCCTGGGGGTATTGGTGTGTGCGTGTGGTTTGTGTGTGTGTTCTTGTCTACATGTGACTGTCATAATAACATGAATGAAGCTCAGGCTTTCACAGATTGACTGCAGCATTTTATTGTCTGTGGTTATCTTCCTCAGTTACCTCAGTTTTGCTTAAAAGACAAATAAATACAGTAAATGAAATGCTGGAGCCAGTTTGTGAAAACCTATCTGGCCACCATATTGATTTAAGCTATTAAAAGGGAAACCTTGCCATTT
>JAPZEB010000011.1:22825827-22837070 GCA_029783705.1 Chaetodon striatus
CCCCAACTGAAGACGTCCAGAGTCATATTTAATTTGGCTTAAAACTTAATTGTGTCTCTTTCTTCACAGAGTGCAGCCTCCAAGCTGGGTCCTCTGCCCAGGATCCTGCGGGAGGTGAACACAGCTCTTTCCAACCCGTCCTGTGTCCAGATGACACCCGGACAGTCCTCTGAGCAGATGGGCTCGCCTCCCGCTGAGGCAGGCTGCAGAATCTCCCCCGGCCTGCAGAAGATGGTCATAGACAATGACCTTTCAGGGTAAGGAGTATTTAAGCTCTCATCTAGAACACACACATAAGTTTATTCATTTATACAGTTCATACTGTTTGTTTGTTTTTTTTAATCACGAATATAGGATCAGAGAATAATTAGACACAGTGTACAAAATATGACAGGACCCATTAATTAACATTTTAGACAGGATAACTTCAGATACAAATTTGCATGGGGTCTCAAACATTAGGCATATTATTTTCAATAATTCTACTTATATTAGAAAGTTTATTTGCATGTGAAAGTGCTAAAATGAGCAGCAGAGAAAAGGGCAACTGTCAGTAGACAGGAAGCTAATGTATACTGGTGCTGGAGCTGCTGGAATGGATATACAGCCATAGTTGCAATAGTGCAAACCCTACATATAGAATAATGAATACTAATTTAAACTCTGTGGTTGTGCTCCTCATTGCATATTTAAAAAGCCTAATTTAAAGGTGCTCTGTACGACATTCAGAGCATATCTATGATTCAGAGTCTGGGTTGGAATTGTGTGCACATGGCTCTCAACATGGAAGCGGCTAAGTTGGTGGCTCGCAGCTAGCAGTGCTAACAGCACAAACAGTGCTGACAGATATTATGGTGTTAACTAGGAGGGAAGATATAAAAAGTAGCGGATAGCAGTTAGCAGCTAAGTAAAAGAAGAACAGCAGCTGAAAATTTCCACAAATTGGCAAAACAGTGAGGATCGGAGCTCCTCATCCTCTGAGCAGAGAACAAGATCAGCAGCCGTATAACAGAGGACAGAAATGATGTAATTGCCATGTTATGTCATTGTTGTTTTTGAGAATGTGCTGTCAACATATATATTACATGTCACACTAGAGGCCGATGCTGTTGTGTTATATGTTGTGTTATATGTCACCCCTGTCACGCCTCTTTTGCTTCCACAATGCTGGCATGATGTCTAAAATCACTCATAGGAGCAGCGTGATTCTGCCTTTTGTTTGGTTCTGTGTAAAAATGCAAAGGAATCATAAAGAAGGGACTTTGTAGCTGTCCTGTAGCACAATTTCTGTGTAATAAGGGCTACTGAGTTACATGCATGCACAGCCAGACCGGCAACCACAACAAAGAACTGAGTAGCTGGAATTACATCATGCACAGAAAGAGCATGACTTCAATGTCTGTTCAGAGCACCATTACTCCACCTTGTCTTTATGTAACAAATTGTTGTTTACTGCTACATCAATGTTGTAAATGTTGTATGGGGCACCTTTAAGTCTTTGAATAAATAGAAATTAGTCCGTGTACAATATATTTGTTATATTAAACCAATGTAAAACCTTTGACAATCCTTATATTCCAAAAAATAAGCAAAAAGAGGGTGGCTATTCTCCAAATAATATCAACTTGCGACCCTTGGCACATCTCAGTTTAGAGAAGGTCAGTTACCAATAAATCCCAGAGCCTTTTGAAAACATGGAGGGCGCTTTTACCTCTACAATAGATTGTGTTCTCAAACTACCAATTCTGCTGAGTGTTAATGTTTGTCAGCTGAGGCCATGACACAGTGTGAGTGTCACCCCTGCTTGTTTACATCAGCCAGATGAAACCTCATTTACTCTCCAGTGGATGAATACACACTCTGACAGCACCTTATCTCGCTTATCTGCCGTCCTCTTACTCCCTGGCAGAACAATGGCAAGGTGACACTTAGAAAGATTAACATGAAGGCACAGGGACCAACAGAGGAGGAGAGATATATGAGTAATAGCCAGACACAAAGACCAGTAAACACAACACCAGAACACAGGCAGGCAGATGAGATCATACTGTACAGAACCGGAAGATGAGACAACAGGAAGAGAGTCAGACAGCTGGTATCATTACGATAATCAGGGGCCCGGGATCAATAGAACTAATTAAGTGATGTCCCCATATGACCTGATGTCCGAGCGTACCCTCTTCACTTTATCACAGTTACTGTTTGCTCATATATTGACGTATGTGTGTCTATGTGTGTGGTGCATCCTCATCAGCAGCCCGTGAGGCAGAAACAGCATTTGTATGAGCTCACGAGGATCACCTAATTGCTTCTCATCCACCAACCAGTGACATGAAAAGTAGGAGAAAGAAAAGGAGACAGTGCCAAGATTGAGAGAGAGGGAAGAAATTTAGCAGAATGAAGATGAGAAAGAAGTTAGGAGGGAAGGGTAATGGAACAGAGGGAGAAGGACACAGAAAGAGGGAGGAGATGAGCGTGATGTGAATGATAGAGATTATTGGAAGATAAATCACGTCTGTCAAGGTAATCGTCTTCTGGCAATGAAGCCTCCATCTGCCGGCTGAGGGGAAGGAAGAAAGGGAAGGTGAGGGGACAAGGGACAAAGGAAATTAGTGTAGAGGCCACACATCCTCAAAACTGGCCTTTTGACTCTATTCCACTTGTGCTACTATAAACTAAATAGTCAAGGTTTTGCTGCTACAGCCTGACAAGGTTTGTTATGACCATGATGGCTAATGTTGGCAATGTTTGGGCAAATTTTGCCGTTAAGGGCACATTACTGATTCCGTTCACTCTTTGACTTTTCTCCAATTGTACTCCTGCTATTGTTACAATAGCTTAGCATTTTAGCGTTTAGCTAAACAGTCAAAGGCAGGTACACTGAACTTGCTTTGCCACAGGGCCACTTTTGCAATATGACAGGAGATGAGGGGCCATTTGCTGCAGCCCCACACATATACGCAGGGGTGTTTCTAGGATTGGAGGACATTCTGGGCTTAGACTGGCATACTGTTAAGGGTCCGGGGATCCTCCCCTGGCACTGTTTTGATAGACTTTGGAGTGTGCCATATCATCTTCTTCACGATAATACAATAATAGTGTATCATTTTTTTATTTGAAAATTTTGTACGATGATACTTGTGATATTTTGACTTGTTGATATATTGATGTCATACCGTTACCCGTGGCAACAACAAGCATTGCCAAGAGAGAAATTATTACCAACTCCACAGTGGTTCTGTGAAGAAGAGCAGCCTCAGACTTAACTGTGGCATCCTGAATGTTTTACGAACAGCCCCAGACTTGTAAGACTCTTTTAGTGAGTTACCGCTCGAGGGAACTCATTCAGTGGCTCCTCCGGCAGCAGCACAGCATCTCTTTCTCTCCTCTCTTGCCGTGCACACAAGTCGAATGATTTTGTTATAAACCTTTGTAAATGTAAATGTATGAATGTGTGATAGTTAGCGATAGAGGACAAATGGCAGGACATAAAGGTCCAAGTGGAAAAAAAACAACGCAATCATGCTAATAAATTGCAAAAATATTGTTACCCCAAAAATACCCTGAAATGTTGTGATATTATTTTAGGACCATGTCACTCACCCGTAATAGACAAGCTATTTCCTTAAGCTCTTTGATGCACTCTGGCCCCTATGTATATTAAAAGTACAAGAAAAAAATCCCAATGTGAATCAATTTATTTTCACTGTGTATTAAAAAATGGTTGGGGGTGTGGCTATACAATACGCAAAAACAATCATATTGTGATTATTTTGACAGATATTGCGGTTGTGATATGAGTTGTGATTTTAGTGGGGCTGGTAATTTTTGCATAATTTTCACTGGAAAAAAAAAACAGTGAAGTGAGTATGACAATGTGAATTTGCTGGGGTCTGTACCAAACAGACATGTTCCCTTATGACTGGAATATGATTTGTAGGCCAGGGTATCTCTATAGCGCCACAATCTTTCATAATGACCTGACACATTTTACCTTTACTAAAAATTGCAGCCCCTGCAATTTTGATATTTCACTTGGCCATATTGCATTTTTGATTAGAGTTTGATTAGTTGTGCAGTCCTAGTTGGGAGGCCAGCGGGCTCCCTGTTGGGGTCCAGATTTGACCCACTGGCAGGGAGTTGAGTATCACTGGTCTTAGGTTTTGCTGCCACTGCCATAGTAGGTCAGCTATGACCATGGTTATTGTTGTTACAGTAACTTAGCATTTTAGCTAAATGCTTAACTGCTCTAGTTTAGCTTGACAGTCATTTGGCATTTAGCAATAGCTGTTGTTTATCACAAGTTACGTAGTATTGCTTTAAGTTTCTCTAAGGTTCCACTTCAGGTTATTTCTAGGTTGGGAGCTGTAATAAGTTAAATTCTTATCTTGTGACATTTTTTGTGTCATATGTTGCTGCACATTGCTATTGCTGCCTATCTTTGCCAATATACTCTTGATTTTAAATCTCAATGAGGCTTTTTTGGTTACATAAAAGTTGAATTAAAGAAGAAAAACTTGAATATGAAATTACATTTACGTACGAGTGATATTTTACCTGTTTTGTGGGTGCACAGCTCAAAGTTATCAGTTGTGACTGATCTTAATTGGCTGAGGTTTTGAAATGCACGGCAGATTTACTTTATTTTTCGCTCTGTCTCTTTCAGATTAGTTGACTTCACCAGGTTACCCTCCCCTACCCCAGAAAATAAGGACCTATTCTTTGTGACAAGGAGCTCAGGGATCCAGCCCTCCCCAGCACGCAGTTCAAGCTATTCTGAGACCAATGAACCTGACCTGGGCATGGCCAATGGCAGCAAGAGTCTGTCCATGGTGGACCTCCAGGACCCCCGCAGTCTGGAAGGTGGACCTGGTCCAAGCTCCACAGATGCCATGGGTGAAGGCCAAACCTCTGGGGGAGGCTGGTCAGCCAGAGTGTCACAGGGCAGCATCCCTGGAGGTCCCACTCTACGGAGGCCAGGCCAGCCCCCCACCACCATGAGCACAGAAAGCACTCCAGGCCGACCTGCCCAGCTATTAGCCCCCCTTTCCTTCCAGAACCCAGTCTACCAAATGGCGGCCTGCCTGCCTGTGTCCCCTCGCGGAATGACCGACTCGGGTTCTGAGTGCCATAGTTCTGTCAGTTCCCATAGCAACAACGAGGACGGACCAGCAGGAGGGAAGCACGCCTTCTTGAACCATGGTGGAGGAGGAGGCGGAGGTGGTGGGAGCAGCGGGGACGAGTACACTAGGCGTTCAGGAGAGTTCAACCGCCGACAACTGTCCCTCACAGAAACACAGCACCAGCCCACCGTCCCCAGACAGAACAGTGCCGGCCCACAGCGGAGGATAGACCAGCCTCCACCTCAGAGCATTACTCGGGGCCGAACACCCCCGAATCTGCTCAACAGTGGACCCTACCCCCGTCCCTCCTCTGGCAACATGATGACATCTTCACCTGACTGGCCTGGCAGTGGCGCACGGTTACGACAGCAGTCCTCTTCCTCCAAAGGTGACAGTCCTGAGACCAAGCAGAGAGCTCAGCACAAACAGGTATGAGGTTCAAACTGTAGCGTACACATCTTTAACTTACAGCAACATAATCGAGGATGATATTCATTAAGTTGTTATTCAAGACGGCCAGTGGTAGTTGTCTTAGTCTATGAAATCACCTGAAATTACAGTGATGGAAAAAGTTCCAATTACAAAACGCCCATTTGTCTCATAGCATGTTGAAAAAGCCTGTGTGGGTGGACTCAGCACAGACACTCTGCACATTGTGCCCTAATGAACTATAGTCATTGTGCGTGTAATAACAGTAATTTGCATACTGGCAGCTCATCACTTCACCACTGTTTTACTGGTCAAGTTTAATGGGCTGAGAATGAGGGTGGTGGAGGCACAATTAGCATCTTATTAACTAGCGATATACAGTATGTACTCACACATGCTCACAAGGCAACAGCAAACAGACCTGGTGGATATAAGCAGATACAGTATTTTACTGGGTTAGTGTATCGATACAGTTTGTGTGTCAGTGTGTGTGGTCACAGTGGGAGGTTGCCATTTCAACTCTGCACTTTCTCCAACGCATTTGCTGGTAAGTCTATGTTTAGTATTGGCAGGTCAGGTATATAGGCTATAATTAAAAAATACAGGTTGATGGTTTCCCTCGGTGACTGGCTGATGGGAAGGGCATCTGCATCTTAACAATAATGCCTTGCTCTCCTCTCTATGGAATGGTCTATGGGATTGCTTGCAGTTAGACTGAGTTACTGATATCATTAAACCTAATTTAATTTGCGTGTTCGGGGAACTCAGCACAAACGTTTATCATCAGTGAAGGGATAGTTCAGATTTTTTGGAGTGGGGTTGTATGAGATACTTATCCATAGTCAGTGTATCACATATAGCTGATATCAGTCAGCACGCCCCTACTTTGGAGAAGCAGGCTTGAGTCTGACACAGAAACCTAGCAGTGTGCTGCTGTGGAAGGATCAGCAACAGAGCATGTTTTATCCACCTAAAAGAAATATATCAGTTTAAGTGTATGCCATATTTTGATTAGTGTCACTGTTTTATCTTGCTGTCAGACAAAGCCAGACTTCATTAAGAAAACCAGTCATACAATATTGCTGAACACAGAGGAGCTGCTGGTCTACCGCTGCCTTGATCAGTTATTTTGCTGCGGTAGAACAGCAGGTCCTGTATTAAGCTAGCCAAAATAACTGTCTTTGTCAATGGAGTCTGGCGGCTTTGATGAGAGCACAGATGGGGCACTGAAGCCACTCACAGTTTCCCTGTCCGAGCGGGCTGTCTGACAGGAAGATAAAGCTGTGAAAATATTGTTAATATAGCGTACAGTTCTTAATTGTTTACGATTTTTTTATATGGGTCCCATCCACAGCAGTACATTGCTCAGCTTCTGTGTCGGTATTCCTGCTGCTTCTCTAAACTGGGAGAGTGCCAACTGACATCTACTGTATGTAATGCACTGACTCTGGATAAGTACCCCATACAGCCCCACTTAAACAAATTCAAACCATTACCTAAACTTCAGGACCTTAAAGCCACTATGTGTCAATATTTTCATGCAATTATGGTATCTTTGTAATGTTGGACACTTCATCAATTTGATCCAGAATAAAATATCCGAACAACTACTTCAAGTATTGCCATGAAATTTAACATATGAATGGTCTCCATAGGATGAATCCACACAGCTTTTGAGATTCAGTGACCTTTCCTCTAGGGCGACCAGCAGGTCAAAGTCTTCAATTGTCCAATGTAATGTGTCCACATTTACCACATGGGTTGGTTAGCATTTTGGAAAGACATTCGTGTTCCCAGATGATGAATCCTATTGACTTTGGTGATCCCCTGACCTTTCCTCTCGTGCCACCATGAGGTTGACATTTTAGGTTTTGAGTGAAATGTTTCAACAATGATATCTTGTAAATACATGTATGACGTGGATGAACTAATATCTTTGGTGGTATAACATTAACTGGTCAAAACTGCAATTTGTCCAATACTTTGGTTTATGATGAAATTCTTGGAAAACAGTGACATTCTCATCAGCCTCAAGGGTACTTTGTACTATGTAGCACATGTTAGAATGCTTTGTGCTAAACTAAGATGGTGAAAATGGTAAACATGATACATTTTTTGATGCTACCATTGGGGAATGCAAAAGTCTGAATATTTAAATTCTGCATAGTGGCTTTAAGTAGACTTCTCCTTTCCAGAATAGTTTCGGTTTTTAACTCAATTCTATCTGATTGGCAGTGAATTGACAGCAGTCACTTAAGAGTGTACTAAAGCCAACAATGTAGTTAAGTTATGATCAATTTTATCTGTAGGCTTACTCTGAAATTTATGTCTTTTCTTTTATTCGTCCATTTGCAGATATTCACATGACAATATCTCAGCCTTTTCAAAACCCATCAGTGCCAATAAACGTGTTGGACTGTAAAAACGTCCTACGTTTCCTCTCATGTACTGTAACACCCCACAGACATTTTTCTTTACTCATCTGTCCATCAGTGGCAGATGGAAGCTCACACACACATATACCTTAAATGCCAGCATCTGCCTACAGGCTGATTTAAATTTCACTCATTCGATCTTACAGTGTTTACCCTCCTCGCTGCTAGTATGACACGGTAGGTGTACACATTCACACATGTTTAAATCAGTGCTACGAGGTGTGTGCTCTGGTGTATGCGTGAGTTTGAAGACAGGGGTGTGTATCCATTCCACCTGCTGCTTTCAGTCCAGATGATTTGGTGCATTTCAAGCTTATTTCTGTTGTTTCTGTGCTGTTATTGCTACCTGCCCCCCCCCTTCCCCTCCCTGTCACTTGCACTCGGCTCATGTGTGTGTGTATGTGTGTGTTTGTGTGTGTGTGTTGTGTTCACTAGGCCCCCTCCCCAGTGAACCCCAGTGCGCTGGACCGCACAGCAGCCTGGCTATTGAATATGAATGTGCAGTATTTAGACCATGAGGGGATGGAGCCAGAGTCACTGAGAAACAGAGAGGATCTGACTCAGGTGGAGAAGGTAACCTGCCTCCTCATCCGACCTTTGACCTTTACCAACCCCCTCCTTTCACAATCCACCTCAACCTTCAGCCCTGATCCCCCCACTTAACTGTCCTTCCTTTCTGTACCCCTCATTAGTCCCCACATATACCTCCCTCCTTAAACCCACCCACCCCTTCTATACACTTAATTGTCTGCTGGATTTATTCCCACTGTGCCTTTCCACTAAGCCTGAGGTCCCTTAGACATACCTAAATTGTCACTCAAAGTCATAATATGCGCATTTATAATATAAAAGTGAGGTAAATATGGTATTTTGTGTGTCAGTCTGGCTCTGCATGTGACCTCTTAATACCTCAATCCCCCATTTCCTGAAATTGGCTTTTCAGTAATGTTCAGGATGTTTTTCTGGGATGTTTTCTTGCCATTTTCACAGCCAGCAGTGAGCCCGGTTGTGGCTATGAACTGCAGGAAAGTCATAGCAACAGCAATTATGGCAGAAAGTAGTTAGTGCGAGGCTGAATGCAGCAGACAAGAATATCACCATGGCAGTCAGCGGGTGTCAGGGTGAATATCAGGAGTGTTTTCATAAGTGATTAATCTGATGGTTATTTTCTTGATAACAGTTGGTTTACAGTGTCAGGAAATAGTGAAAAATACTTCCCACAGCTAAAGGAAATGAATTCAAGGGTTTTGTTTTATTCAGCCCCAAACCCAAAAATATCCCTGTGAGGTCATATATTACATAAAAAGCATCAAATTCTTGCCTTTGAAAAGCTGGAATGGTTGGCATATTGGCTGAGAAATAACAAATTGCAGCTGTTGATCAATTAATTGACTAATAATTGCATGTAGACAACTTGGCTAACAACATGCTTCCTGTGAGACTTCAACAGTGTTGGATATTTTAGTTTTAACCTCCTTACTTCCCTAAAAAAATGTCCCTCCACCTCAAATAACTCCACACACCCTCCTAACTTTCCCCCGTCTGTCTTAACATCTTTGGAATGAACCTAAAAGCCCAAAGCAGGTGTGTGTTTGCGTGTGTGTGTATGCACATGCAGTACATCCACACAGACATGTTGGAGCTTGTGTGCGCTTGCATCTATGTGAGAGATGGAGACAGAAAGAGGCTTTTTGCTGCTTCCTCTGCCTACGTTCCTGTTTCTCTTCTCAGCAACCTTTACAACCATTCACCCTCAGCTTCGCTTCCATGCTTTGATTGGCTGCCACATTGCTCCCCCCCTTTTTTTTCCATCCATAATGAATACAAACCTGTCATCCTAACATAGCTCATACTTTATGGAAGCCAGCAGCCCAGGCAGGGAGAGCAACCAAAGAAGGCAATAACTTCAGTCTTAACAAAGAAGCCGCAGACACCTTAAAATAGCAGAGCAGCAACAAGAGAAGGATTGGAAAACAGTACATCTTCCACAGCAGCTTAGACACAGGCTGCAGCTAATGGCCCATACACTCTTAACAATACAGGCCCTACAGTAGCCATTTTAAGCTTTCACATACATTTACATAAACTGTATATATTCAGTGATCTGTAACTAATTGGGGCATGCATTTGTCTTGTTAGGAGGAGTAGACATCAAAATAGAAATCCCAGTAAATCTCATCTTTTAAATGCACAAATTGAAGGAAGTGGTTGGATTACATTTCTCTGGAATTGTACCTTATATAATGACATGTGCCAAATAGGCTTTACTGATTTAGATGAACACAAGTAAGTGCAATAATAAGATGCTATTTGCATGTTTTAAATTTCAAAAGAAATGCCATTTGACATTAAATTTTTCCGGTGAATACCACTGAATACATAAGAGCAAGTGTTTGATTGCATAGCAAATGTGGAACACAGGAAGGTTGACTTTTCGTACCGTGCCTTTTTTAAATCTGATGTCGGGTTCTGTTTGAAGTCAAGGATGAACGTTGACTGTCTTTAGTAAGGATGTGAAGGGGTTTTTTTTTCTTTTCATACTGAACAGCAAGATAAAATACGAAATTTCCTATTACATGAAGAAATCACACAGAAAAGACAAACTGTAATGTTCACATTATATACACTGTATTTTGAAAAGATACTTATATTTAGAAAACACACAGTGCTAATATCATTACCAAAAACACACAAACACACAATATCATTACCAAAAACACACAAATATCTTAAATTAAATACTTAAGCTGTTTCACAGAAACTACAATTAATGGCCAACTTGTTTCATTGATCATCCATGCAATCACCATATTCACCCACGTTTAGTGACAGATAAGCACTTCCTTAATACTTAATTGTGGGCCTCATAATCAGATTGCTCCTTTATTGACAATATGTGTATTATTCTTTAATTTTGATCTGTATGCATATTCTCTCCATCTCCAAATCCCAATAGCTGTAAATACTTTTTAGATAGTGATCCATTTCTAGAGTTAGTTTAGTAGTTTTTGGCCAACTGTGACACATCTTTGTTGAATTGTTTGTTTAATTTGCAGTGTTTGAGGGATTAAATGTACAACTATTTCACTTATTAAAGTCAGTCGACTTTAATAAAGCCACTGCTAATAATAATCTTTTTTTTTTATTAATTTACAATAAAACATTTCCTTGTCATTTTATTTTATTTTATTTATTTTTTTTAAGGGTTTTCATGTTTTTGATCTTTCTCTTGTAACAGTCCTTCTAGCTGAGTTTC
>JAPZEB010000011.1:22864567-22875631 GCA_029783705.1 Chaetodon striatus
GCGTTAAGTAACTATTTGCTTCAAGGGGACCCATTATGCTTTTCTGTATTTGTGTCTCATATATTTAACAATGTCGGATGCTCATGTTAAATGTGGCCAAAGTTTCAAATAATGAGGTAAACCTAGGTAGAAATATTTCCTGCAAATAACCTCAGACTCAGGTTTTTTTCTCCACTCTCCCTACAGTATGACATAATGGTGTGCCAGATTTCTTTATATGGTCACCTGCTCATGGCATGCTACTGCAAGTGTTTACATTAAAGAGCATGCACTGCTATAGTACATGAAGCCATAAGCTGACATGCTAACATTAGTGAAACATGTAAACTTGGTTTACATCTTAGTGTTTAGAAACTTTTGGAGGAGACTGTTCACGGTAGGAAATGCTGCCATTCTATGTTGCAGTCCCTGGTTACAATGACAGTTCAGAGATGTTGAGATACAGAAGACCCAGAAATGCTGACCAATTAGAGCAGACTTTTTCAAGAGGGGGGCTTAAAGAGACAGGCAGTAAACCGAGTGTTGCAGATAGAGGGTCTTGTGACTATTAAAGCATGTAAATATGTTCTAGTAGAAACTTTGAATAAAAGTATGAACCTGAAAAAGAACACAATAGGTCCTTTTAAATTTAAATGTTGTCAGTGGTGTGTCACAACTTATTTTTGCCACCCCTTAGAGGCCAAAAAAATCTGTTAATGCAGTTTTAACATGGGGGTTATGAGCATTTAATCGAAGCTTCCACAGTAACACAATGAGGAAACATCAACTGAACTGTGCCCACATACTTCAACCTTTAGTTACCTTTGGACTTCACTCAATCCACCTCTGCACCTATCATTTCTTTTTATGCAGATGATGCTTTTGTAATCGTGTCACTTGCACCCTATTTTAAGACATGTGTGCCTACCAATATCAGCTTTTTGTTCTCGCCCACACTCACACACACCTCTCATAATGGCTCATAAATCACCCACAGACACATCATACACAGGATTAATGAGCTGGGTGCGTGAAGTACATTTCTGGGAGTCACTGATACCATCACACCATCCTCCTCCTCATGATTTCCCATTTACCTCTACCCCTTTTCTCAAAAATGCCACTTTCCCCCTCTTTGTTCTGCCATTTTATATATTACTTATCTCTCTTACATAAGCTCTCACTCTGTCTCCTTTAAATAGCAACACCTTTTTTCATTGGCTGCACCTTTGTATTGTGTGCCTGGTCAGTTCTCACCTCTCTCCCACTTTATCTTGACAGGTCAAATTCATACGGGGGTGACTCCAATGCAAACTCTGCGTTCTGAATGGCTGAATCTCATTTATCCCACTGCAGAACAGCTGTCAGCGACCGCATCACAAGTGTATTTACTTACGGGTGCACCATCTGTGCAGCAAACAACAATTACTTAACCTCTTGCAACAATTTCAGGAACATTTTGTTGTTTTCCAAAAGACTACTTGTTAATGATTCCGAAAGTTTGCAAAGCAGAAAAAGAAATCAAATCAGTCCCTTGCCATTAAAAAATAAATAAACTGAATATAAATCTTTGCATATGACTCACAGCTTAAAAGTTCAATCAAAAGACTGTCTGGTTCTAATGCAAAATGGTTATCCAATTTCTGTTTTATTTGTTTATTTTCCTTAATCAGCCGGAGTTTCTTTTTCCATTAAAGCAATCAAACTGTCAAAGAAGTTTACATTACCTGTGTTGGCTTTGTTCACTTTTTATACCCTTAGGTGGATCTTTGATTATGGAATTTCTTTTGTCGACTTAGCTAGTGCCCTTGAGGAGAGAAACTGAGTACATTTACCAAGTACTGTAGAGATGTCAATAATACTGTACTTTTTACTCCACTATACTCTTTAAATAAAATTATAAATAAACATATGATAATCTTGTAAAACAAAATGTATCAGTAAAAAAATAACCCGTGGTTCCAGCCTGCTTGTGGCCCCTTACATTGACCTGTGCCTAGTTGTGGCCCCTTGTCACATTTCAGATGTCTCTAAGTTTTAATCAGTTCCACCAAAGAGACATTTCTCCTATAAACTTCCCAGATGGTTTCATTGAATAATCGTTTGAGTTCCAAAGTGGTAAAATATAGAGGGATGAAGCCCCTCCCCTACCAGTGGACAACCATGGAACCCTAATTCAGAAAAAATATGTACTGTAGTTAACGGCGAGAGACAAATAATTTTTTGATCCCATATAAACTGTGCGATGGAATACACACGACTTGTAAATTTAAAAGATAATTTTGGCAACTGCGGCTTTTTGTGACTTGCAAAATTATGTTTTAAATTGACAAACATGAAATTCATGGCACAATTCAAACTAGATAAAAAAGTATGTCCTTAATGTTGACTACTGTACTTTTTCCCAAAATAAGGTCCCATGGGGGACACCGGAAGGGGAGGGACAAAAATCTATAAGATTAGAGAAAACGTTTTGATTGGCTACGATAACAAAATACTTATTAAGCACTGATGCATTAGTACAAACAATTGCACAATGTCATATCTAATAACAATTCAGATACATTTTCTGCAGCATTATTAATTTTGTTTAAACATTAGCTGACAATACTTTTGTACTTTTAGTTATGTAGGAATTTCATTGCAGGACTTTTACTTGTAATGGAGTATGTTTACACTGCAGTATTCTTCACACACAATAGGCTTGATTCATAATGGATAAAATTCAATGTAGCATTCAATGTGGCAGAATATGTGTTTTCCACCAGACAAACATGTCTGTACAATGCATCCATCTTTGTGTCCGAGTAAACACACAAAGAACACACTGTGGAACTGAATGATTAATGAGTTCCCATTTTGCGCCCGTGTCGTTGGCTGCAGTGGTGATTACATTTTTCAGAGCATATCCAATCTAATGGTTAATTTAATAAATATTAGCACTAGCTAGTTGGGACAAAATTATCATATCACCCCTCTGAACCACAAAACTCAGTCACTATCTGCAAAGCTGACACCACACTTCACTGCAATCATAACCTGACAGGAATACAAAATCTTTGTGTTGGGGATGCACACATTTTTAGAACCACAACAGAATTACTACTGCGATATGATTTTATCATGTACTGTATATAGACAAAGTACTGCGATGTTTAGGGTATAGGTTTTTCAATATTACAGTCCAAATTTGTGATAAGATATTTACTCTTAGAGGTTCCTTTGACAGCAAGCTATTCAGTCTGGGTCCACTTTCTATCTGCAAAGTGCGGTTGTGGTTGATTTCCAGTTTTGCCACTCCAGTCTGGTGTACAAGCTTAAAGTGGTTTGATTTTATGCAAACCGGCTGAACTGGCACTTGTCATTATGACACGTTCTGGCAAACAGTGTTAGGCAAGTTACTTTCAAAATGGAACATATTACATACTACTAATTACCTTCATTTGAAAGTAATAAGTTACTTTACAATATTACTGTCTGTATAGAATAATGTACTACTGATTACACTAATATTGCATTTCTTTGCACCAAAATAACTGCAGAAGAACAACTAGGCATTATAAAATGATAGCGAGTAATGCTGTTTCATGGCAGGCAATCAGCACAAAAATTCTATTGCAGTTTATTACAAATCCAGTGGTGGGCGATACTGTATAGCCTGATGACAGGTCTACTCCAGAGCACAGATCTGGCCCATTCATGCATTCACAGGCAGTGGCTACCACTTTGTATTAAAATGGCCCTCTTGTGTTAACAAAAGCATGATGATATAACATTTAAATAGCTTCTACCTTTTTAAATAAACAAACAGCCTTGGACACAGGCAAGCAGACAAAGTATCAAAGTCTGATCAATTATTACGTAGGGATAAATATTTGAATCATCATATGAAACACAATACATAAATGCTAAGGTTCACACAACAAATGGATTGGCGTGCACGTCAGTCACTATGTTGAGCACAAATGAGACAGCAGAGCTGAAAGAGCCATCTGCAGGTTCCTGGTGTGCCTGTGTTCTGACAACTAGGCCCAACACTCAGAAAGACCGACCAACACAATGGGTGCATTTGCAATACAAGAGGCAAAAAATATACATATTACAGAGGACACACCTAACCTTTTAACCACATTTACAGAGGTAGTGGCACATTTTGATAGATATTTCCTACCTGACAGAATGACCTACCCTACTTTTTGATAGATCCATCGCTACTGGTAGGTCATTCTGAGCAGGTAGCTCTATTAGTAAGAAAACCAGTCAGCTGCAACAGCTGATCAAAGAAAAATACAAGGGTTTGTAAATGGAAACACATCCAACATACTAATGCACATTCCATGGCATCACCCAGATCACCTGCACAAGGAAAAAACAAACCAGAGCCCAACTCCTTACTTTTGCTGCTTTCAAGCAGCCTTTAGAAGCAAAAGCAGAACAGGATACATTGTAAAGCTTGTAGGCATCACCCAGATGTGCCAATCGCCTGCACCCTCATATAATGTAATCTATAATGACATGGCAGGACACAAAAACCTTTGGGAGATATTTTCTTTCTGATGGTGCACTGGCAGAAATGGCATGACATTGATGATCAAATAAAATAATACACATTCAATTTTGAGTGGTAACACTATCAGTAGTATAATAAATTTAAAAATATTATTCAAAATCCTATGAGTTACATGTTGTATTACTTTGTTGCTGCTAAATGTAATGTTAACTTACTAATGTTACTTTTGTAATACCCTCAAAACTGCTAGCAAATGAAAAAATAGCCTACATCTGCAACCTGTGCCGATGTGTCAGCGTGCTAAATCCAACTTATATTCCAAAAGTAAAGAGCAATATGACAACATGATGAATGTAATATTATGTTTATAGACTGACTAATAGAGCCACTAGTGTCTGACAGTTCACACGCAATTTAGAGCTGAGAGGAGGCTGGAGATCTCATCTCAGTAAAGGTGGGAGGGGGTAATATGCGCACGGCATACATTGTGTTTGTTTACTAGAAAGTTCATGTGTTTTTTGGGGTGACAAGATACGACAGGGCAGAGTTAGTCTCAAGGAAAACCAAACTGAACTAAAACCAACATGGCAACATTTTGGATTTGAAGCAGACAAGAGAAGTGAGCCTAAAAACATAGACAAGGTATCGTGTAAACAACAATGCAGAAACATAACTACACTCTCATACAGGGGCTCTTTCATACTCATTATGCTCCACTGATGCCTCAAACACGACACCTAGTGGTATAAGTTTAGTATACCGGTCCAGATGATTGATGTTTAATTCAATATCAAACTGGTTTTACAATTTTTACACCAGACCAACCCTTAAAGTACCATTATGTTTCTGCTCATAAATGTTTTTATTACTCAAAAGCTGAGTGCTGACTGTGTTATCATCAGCATTCCAAATCTCTAACTACATGCCCGATACACCTGAAACCTATTACCTGATAGGATACTGCTGTCATTCAGCACTATTTCTTATTATTACTGCTCTCTCTATATGTAAAGCCGCTCTGAAATTCCAATAAAGTTTAGAAATTATTCAGGACACTGCCATCCTGATTAGTCATGGCATATTCCTGCAAACATAAGGACACATGAGAAGTTTAAACATTAGTGCAAGTCACGTCATAAACCCTGTCCGTGCTGGTGTTACTGTTACTTCTACACTGAAAGACTGAAAGCAGTGCTACACTTTTACAGACACACTGAATTATATCATATTAACGATCACTAAACTTGTTTCCTTCATGATGCAGCTTGCTCCAGTCTGGACTTAAGCCTCTTTTCACCACATGACTGCAGACTGTAAATACTCTGTCACACCGAGGTATTTTATATAGATATTCTTCCACTACTTAATTGGCTTTAGGAGGCTTAAAATTTGGAGATAAAATGCCAGCGTGTGTCTAGAATACAACAGTGAAATAAATGGAGGTATGCACACACAATAAAATGGGCAAAATGGTGTTGAACACAATCAGTTGTCATGTTAGAAATCATTAAAAGACTTGTATACTGTATGAAGGAAACAACAACAAGAGTGTTGGAGATATCGACCATATTGATGTCTGCCTTCTCTCCAATAAAATTAAACTAGGTGGCTTGTGGTGCTCTAAGGGGCAACAAGATACATTTGAAAAACTCAACAGCAATGTTTCTTAACAGAGATCATGATCCAGTCACTCAAGATAGTCCACAGACTATGTTGTGAGCAGTTTCATGTAGGAACTATTTTCTTTCTACAGTACTACACCCTCAAACAGTCTCTCCATGCAGAGGGCAGGGTGCATCTACTCATTGACAGGGGGTATAGTTTGTTAGGAAGAAAATAGTTCCTACATTAAACTGCTCATAGTAAGGTCTATGAATTATCTTGAGTAACCGGCTCATGATTTCTGGAAAGAAACATTGCTGTTGAGTTTTTCAAAATGAGTTTTATTTTTTTATTATTTATCTATTCATTTTTTAATTTGCGCTTTGAGCACCACAAATCGAGCGCCATCTACTTCCATTATATTCAAGAGATGGCAGCCATCTCTATAGCCAATATCTCTAACACTCTGCAACTCAAATCAAAACAGCATAGATTGATAAAAGACACTACAGGTAAGGGGAAAATATGCTGAGGCCCATACATCTGCAATAAGCTACTTTATCTGTCTACCTGAAATGTTTGTGATCAATCAATCATTTACTCTATAAAATGTTTGGTGTAATACCTTCAAAATTGCTGATTTTGTCACAGCAAAAGTCCAGAAGTCAAAGACAATGCATCTATTATCACATAAGACAAAGATGAGTAAAAAATTTAAGAAGGTTGAACAAGAGAATGTTTGACATTTTTTGCTTCTGTGGTTAATTCCAAAAAATAATTGCAGCTTACTCTGACATACTGAGTGTTTGATTAATTGTTCCAGCTCAAAATCTGGGAAATGTAAAGATACAGATATAAAGGCTTTGAGTAATCCCCACTAACTCGGGGCCTGAAGTGTAAGTCAACATAAAAAGTATAATGGACATTAGATTAAAGGATTACAAATCTCTTAAAGTACGTAGATAGGAATTAGTTGAAAGGAACAGAATTCTAAATGTGTATACTACATTGTACTGTAGTGTAATTCTTCCATGGACAAGTACAAGATGTGGTTCTGCTGGCTGAAAATATAGCAATGCGGGAGGGAAGAGGATTAAACATATTATAGCCGCATTATATCAATGTGTTACTGGTCATGAATGTAATAGTTAAGTGGGTATTATCCCAGAGAAGATATCTCTGTCACTTGCAGTACAAAGCAGATCAAATATCCGATATAGGAGATAATCTGGAGAGGAGGCAAGAAAGAAGTGAGAGGAGGGAAAAAGAGAGAGAGAGGCAAGACATGGAGATGGTGGTGGAATAGAAACAGTAAATCCTCTTGTCATAGAAGAAAAACAGATTAAGAAGGGGAAAAAAAAACTCCGCAAACCCTAATGGTAGAGGAGATTTATTGCCAGGCACCACACAGGGCCGGTCAGCCAGAGAGATTGAGCCACTAGACTCGTACAGTAATGTGTGAATTTCCACCTCGGCTCAGCTGAATTTAATTTTTCCATTTAACAGGCTTATGGAGAGCTGTTGAGTGGTGCAGAGCCGGGTTCTGATGAGGGATGGGCAGAGGAAGGTGTCCTTAAAAGTGGACTCTTTAAGACCAGCAGACAAACAGTGGACGGTGTAAAAACGTCAAACTGTGTGTTTACTGTACATGTATGTGTAAGTGTGTGTATTTACATTGAAGGCTTCCTGTGGCTAGGGTCCATAAGGCGCAGAGTGTCCCTGATCACACCCACTTTAACCTCTTCATCGACTGGGCTAGGAACATGTTCAAAGACTCCTGGAGCCACCTGAAACAAATACAAATATTTATTAGATCAAAGTAAATGATAACAATGATAATATAACAGTGACAATACTGATATTGACGTTAATGCTCACCTCCTGTTCATGTTCTATTCTCATACTGGGGTTGGAGTTGACCTCTAGTAATACTGGCTTCAGGTTCTTCATCAGCAGGATGTCAAAACCTAATATCTGAGACACAAACACAAAAAACAGAGCTACTATCTGCACTTGTTGAGGTAACATTATATGTATTTGTCTCAGATTTATTTCTGACATGGTCATGGCTTACAACAGACATTGAGAGAAAATTTGTGAATTAAATTGTTTTCTCCTGACATTTTTATAAATGTGTACAAACTGTTTATAGCTGTGTTACTGGTAATGGTCTGGGTGAAAATCAATAGTGAAAACAGAGTGGGAGGTTAGTGGAAAATACAAGTCTGTATTGCACTGGCTATGCTGTATCACTTTCTTTAAAAATTGAAGGTTGTGTATATAATGTGAGATAAAATCTCTTTGATTTTAAGTGTCGATGAAAAATTAGAAAGTAATTGACAAAAATGGTTCATAATAGCTCATTTGCTCATTTTCCTTTTAAAAAAAGAACCTTGTGCATGCAGTAGGAGCTTCAGATAAAAATAAAATAAGTTTTCAGTGTCTATGAAAACAAAGAAAAGCTACTGACAAAAATATGAGAAGCTCACTTGGCCCAACTGCATGCACTTTTCAGACACTCAAACTTCAGCTCATCAGATTCCAGTCTACTGTCAAGTCACGCACAGTGCCGGGAATATCAGTCAAGCTTGATTCGTGCACTGAACAACAAATGGTGAAAACTAATGAGAAGTTATTTGGAATGGACCTCACTGAATGTCTGAGGCCCTGTCTACGTCTATACAGATATTTAAAAAAAAAATAAAATAAAAATCTATTTTCCTCCACATTCTGGCCTGTCATCCAGAAAATTTTGAAAACGCCTGCTATGCTGCATAATTTTTAAAACTCTGATAACTTTGTATCCGTGTGGACTAGAGTTGGGTGGTATTGAAATTTCCAAGCTGATGATAGTGCTTTAAGATAAACAATGATATATAAATTCTCATTAAAAAAAGCTGAACAGAGAGACTTGTTTATTGCACAGCTTACCAATTACTTTGTTCATATTATCTGGCTCTCCTTTTTACTGTGGTTTAACCAAAGAATTGCCAAACAGCAAGATTCATGCATTAATTTTATTAACAATAGAGGATATCTTTCTCGCTGCACTTAAACAGCGAATTGGTGATAATGTAGCTGCCACGCTGTTGCTCTGTTGTTCATACTGTGAACACAGTACGAGCTAATGTTAAATGGGTAATTATGTACGGCGTCAGATGTATGCCAGCACGTTGTTCCGTTTTTTGATATGCTACAACAATGTGGTGAAGTGCAGAGAAAGCAAGAGAAAAAGAGAAAGACTGACTACAGCACAAAATTCATAACAGGTGTCGCAGTATTGAATATTATTTTATCATGGACACATGAGGACCATTATCATGGCCATCCAATAAGTTGTTGAATGATAATCTCGATAATCTCGGTGGGACAATGTCGACAGTAGGATTGTTGTTGATGAGGAGCAGAAGAAAAACTTTTGCATATACAGAGCATCACTCGTACCTTAGAAGGCAAACCAACGCCTATTCTTTTTAAGGAAGCTGAGGAGTTTCGGTTTTGTTTTACTTAAGACTACTTTCTGTTGCCCCCTGTGGACAGTTAAGTTTTACCTTACCTTAGCTTTACCTTTGAGCTTATAGTGAAAAGGAATCAAGAGTGATGAGATCTCGAGTAGGTGTTATGAAAAAGGTACCCTATACACTTTTCTACCTTTGCAATGAGGGGAGACTGCAGAAGACAACTGAATGTCAGTGAGCGTTAAGAGTTGTTTTTGTGTCCTAGTTTAGACAGAGATTTTGTGTAAAATGAAAGTCATGCGGACAGACTTTTATGACATTTTTAACAGAGGGGGGGAAAATATGTGTTTTAAAAAATATCTGTATACGTACATACAGGGAACTGCCCATTTAGCCTATTTCTTTACAATGTACAATGAGGAGCAGGACATATTCCTACCCACCTGGAAGCAAGTGGGTCCTGGTTTTCCAGGTGGTATATCAGCCTGATAGAAGACTCTAAGTTCAGGCACCACGGCGATGGAAGTCTTAATGACTAGAGCGATGATGTCTGACCACACCTTCTTGATGTCTACACCTTTAGCTGCCAGCCTGTACAACACGCTGGAGAGAGTGCGCTTGCTGCCCGTGCTTTGGCTGTCTGAGTGGACAAAGTTTCCACTGTGGACGTTGAGGGAGTAGTTTGTCAGGTGCATGAAGACATGGCTCAGGTTCTTCTGGCTTTGTTCCTACACAATCAGAATGATAGTTACTTTACGTATCTGTATGTTTGATGGCATCAAAAGCAAATTACCAGCTTCAAAGTTAACGTATTGGCATCGTTAGCATCGTCATAGCTACCTGGTAGGGCTCTGTGCAAAAACGTGTCAGGCCTTCCTTGGCAATGTAGATCTCCAATGGCTCCAGGGACTTCAACAGCACATAGAGGCGGATATCAAACTTAAGCTTGTCGATGAGTAACGGCTTTTGGATGTACTCCTGGACAACAGCCTGTTTGGCCTGTGATCCCACCATGACCTTTAGGTCACTAGGGTCACGAATGAGGTAGATGCCGTCCCCCTGAGAGCCTCCATCTGGCTTGACAATGAAGTAGGGATTCACTGTGGCATCATTCTCCTTCACCATGCGAATCTACAGCAGAGGTCAGAGTGAGAAAGGATTAGATTAACAAAAACACTTGAATCCCACAGGTTTCACACACTGTTGCAATCATTAAAACCAAGAGTTTTGAGTTTGCATGTTGAAACTTTGATGGTGCTTTGAAAATTCGTCAAAGGTCTACATTCTAAACTGAACATAGTCTTATTTATAACTGTTACAACCTTATAGTTGTTAGTGACAAGACTTACACTACCACCAATTATACTACTATTTATAGTACCCACAAAACACCAGTCTCAGCTTCAGGATGCTGACCTTTTGAGCAGAATAGCAAAGAAAAAGCCAAATCAGAGACTGGCCAATAGAAGAAAAAGATTGAGATGGGCAAAAGAACACACACACACACACACACAC
>JAPZEB010000011.1:22884407-22898944 GCA_029783705.1 Chaetodon striatus
GTATCATTAGTCAAGATTCCCCATCAAAAAGATACAAGATCTGCACAGCCAGTCCCTACAGTAAAAAAGGGATCTGGGGATAAAAAAAATCCCTGGCAGGGCCTAAATCATGTGAGATACTTGCTCCATAAAGGAGGGCCTATTGCACTAGTGCCAAAGAGAACCAGGTCAGGACCACAGAGCACCTTGTCTGATGGTAGGCAGTGTAGATAAGGGGCTGTCCCAGAGGACACAAACAGCACAGATCTGTCAGCTGTTGCTTAAGTCCTCTACACATACTTTCCCTCATCTAGCACATACTGTCCATACTAGGGCTGGCACAGTATCAGATTTTCACTAAACAATGGACAAAAGAGTTCATGATAACAATATTATCATGGTATCTATATAAAATCGGAAGAAAGAAAATGCGAAAGCTATTAGTCAAATTCATCTTTAACTTTGTAAATTGTGCCTTTTGTCTCTTTTTTCCACAATGGATTACCTTTAAATAGGGGTATGGGGGGGGTGGAAATTGAGACTGTAACCATAGCTGTACTAAAGCATCCAAAAAGAACAATCACACATATTGGATAGCAAAAAGGCAACCAGATGGTGTTGGGGGAGGAAGATAAAGTGAGAATGGAAAGAAATAGAGATGAATGAAGAGGTGCTACACAATGTTATCATGTGTGTATTATTAACATGATATCAATATTTCATTT
This sequence comes from Chaetodon striatus, assembly GCA_029783705.1. NCBI lineage: Eukaryota > Metazoa > Chordata > Actinopteri > Chaetodontiformes > Chaetodontidae > Chaetodon > Chaetodon striatus. Next base: position 22,885,112 of record JAPZEB010000011.1, read on the forward strand.
TTCAATATCACTGTACAGTGAACTTCAGTCTCACTCTGCACATTAATAAAATGAACAATTCAGTATCTCTGACACCGCATTACTCTTGTAGATATGTTCATTCAGTCATTTTCCGTAACCACTTAACCTGTCAGGGGTTGCAGGGGGGGCTGGAGCCCATCCCAACTGACAATGAGCGAGAGGCAGGGTACACCTCGGACAGGTCGCCAGATTATCACAGGGCTGACACATAGAGAGAGACAACCATTGCTGACACGGGGGGTATATGCAGGCTCCACATAGGAGGACTCCCCCATCCTGGGGTTCGAAATCAGTTGAAGAAGTGCAAAACAGTATAAAGGAGACTTGCATTGAGTTTTCTCAGTTGACTTATGACAATGCTTAAATAACTAGACCACACGGTCATATGCCTCCGTGAACCAGTCAAGTTGCAGTTACTGTTTATATCCATGTCTGTCCAGACTCATATGTAGCCCTGACAGTTAATAATGCTTCAAATATGGATGTTGCTGCAAAAAAGCTACCTATTCTAAAATATGGATGCTTCACATACACAGGATCTATACAGTTAGCACAGTTCCAAGATTAGTGTCACCCATTCAGGTTCTAACCCAATGTCTCCCCTTCTGCTCCTGAGATATGGCATTGGGTCAAGGCCAAAAGAAGTGTTTTTGCAGAACATTATGATGTCAGTGAATTTGACCTATGACCTTTGGCATAGGAAATTTCTATCACATCATCATTTTTATCCTATTAGAATTTGACTTGTGTAAAATTCTGTCATAAGTAGTGGATGAATTCTTGATTTGTGGCCAATAACATGTTTGATGAGGTCACTGTGACCTTGGTTTTTGACAACCAATATCTAATCAGTTCATCATTGAGCTCAGGTGGATGTTTGTGCCAAAGGAAAATTCCTCAAGGCATTCTTGAGATATCCAGTTCACAAGAATAAGACAGGTGAGGTCACCGTGACCTTGACTTTTGACCACCAAGATCTGATCAGTTCATCACTAGTTATTGTAGACATTTGCGTCAAATTTGAGGAAATTACCTCAAGGCTTTCTTGAGATATCACATTCACGACAATAAGACAGATGTGAGGTCACAGTGACATTGACCCCTGTCCATCAAAATCTAATCAATTTAACCTGAGTCCAAGTGGATGTTTGTGCCAAATTTGACAAAATTCCCTTAAGGCCAGATTTGAGATATTCAGTTCACAAGAATGAGACAGGTGGGGTCACTTTGACCTTGACCTTTGACCACCAATTTGAATTATCTGAATCAATTCAGCATTGAATCTAAGTGGACGTTTGTGCCAAATTTAAAGAAATTCCTTCAAGGCCTTCTTGAGATATCATGTTTACAAGAATGAGACAGACGCAAGGTCTCAGTAACCTTGACCTTTGACCACCAAAATTTAATGTATTCAGCTTGAGTCCAAGTGGGCATTTGTGCCAAATGTGAAGAAATTCCCTCAAGGCGTTCTTGAGATATTGTATTCACAGGAATGTGACTGACCAACAGACAACTTGAAAACATAATGCCGTCACTGGCGCAGAGGCAACAAGCCCTGTATGAAATTCTCTCAAAAATAGTTGCTTTTCTCACTGCATGTGAAAGTATATACGGAGGGAGTTTTGATACCAACAAATGAATTAACACAATAAGTTGTTTTTGTCCATCCATCCATCTGGATCAGTAAAGCTGATTAGGTTTCCACAGTATCTCAGAGAACAACTGACTGACTTCTCTGCTGACTCAGGCTACAGTTTAGATAAATGCAAGTTTATTCACAATAGTTGAGAATCAATTGTTTGAACCAATTTTCTTTTATTTATGGATAAGAAGTTCATTCAAGTTTAATCATGTCTGATCATCATTTACAACTCCGGTCTGTTCAGGTCGATTTAAATACATCATCATCAGATCAGTACCAGGAGGGACATTTTAGTGCTACTGTATATGCATTGTTCCATCTATTATTTGTGTCTTCTGCTTCACATTAAGATTCTTTATACACAGGAAACAACAAAGTTCCACCAATATTTACAGTTGTACAAAAACTATCACGACGTGTCAAAGTTGACATTCTGCCTCGTTGGGATAGTCAAAAGAGTATACTATGAAACTATTTTAAAAACTAAGTTTACTCACAGGTTATTTTACACATTAAGTTATAGGCAGTGCCCTGAGAATATTATGTCTAAACAGATGAATGTGCTTCTGAAAATAATGCATTTGAAAACAAAAGAAAAAAAATAAAGTCTCCTTCATCTGCTGTTTATATTGTCTATTCACAGTTTGTTATTCACAGTCAATGTAGAGTGAAATACATTAATAATCACCACCCTCTAAAACATTTGGCAAAGCTTCATAAGCAAAAACTACTCCTGTTCATATATTCACTCATTATGCAGAGGTACAGGTCAGGTAATCTCAACCTGTTTTCAAGAGTACTGAGTGTTTGAAATTTTCTTCCACAGTAATGTCTTCAGATTGTTAAGGACTAGTGAGTGGTGCACCTCCATCTGGCTTGCCAGACCACTGAGTGTCACACAGGTGCGTAGCTGCTTTTCCAGATCTCCACGGAGGTCTGAAGGTGCTCCAAAAAGCAGAAAATCCTGCAAAAGCACGCACATCTTCGCCAGATTGGGCTGTACAACCTCAGTGTTACACTGCTTCACCAGTCGATCGCAGGTGGCCGTGCAGTCCCGGCCATAAGTACAGTCTGCGTTAGTCTCACATCGACGCCCCCTCAAATATCCCCGCACGACTGCCTCAGATGCCACGCTGCGCAGGTTGGCCATCTTGCAGTCGTACTTTGCATTGTAGCCCACGTGGCGAGGACTGGCATCGCATATGAGGAAACTCCCGTAGGAGCCGTGGAAGACTTCCTCCACAAACTCCAGCAGGCCGATGGTGATGCGAGCCCTGCGGGGCCAGGCTGGTGCGAGCCAGTGGTTCAGGCTGGAGCTCAAGGCCTCTGGGACCAGAGCCTGCAGGTAATGAGGCACCTCTAGCCTGTAGAGGGAGCTGTGACCCACACGTTCTGTCACATATAGGTCCCCACAGAAACCTAGCAGCTTGGGGGTGTGCTCTTTTTCTTGCAGCGCCACCATCAGGAGGAACTCATTGATCTGGAGAAGAGCCCAGATAGACTTGGCCTCTGCTAAAGACACTTTGCCATCCTGGTTGACATCAGCCAGTGTAATGACCCTGTCCACCAAGGTGCTCAAAGACGGCTGCTCACCAAGGTTAGCCTGCAAAAGGACAAATTATATGGTGACATACATATAATTATATATATATTATGATATATTATGTGGCGTAATTGCTGAAAAAAGACCTTGAGGAAACTGTGTAGCATCTCTTTAAATTCATCCATAGAGGTTCCACGGGTGGGTTTGTCAAATAAGCTCATCTCCTGTCGCAGCACAGAGTCTGGAGCCCCATCGATCTTCACTGGGTCCTCGATACCACACTTGATCACAACAGGCCTCTCCTTCCAAAGTCCGCTGTACACCTACAATAAAAAAAAAAGTGACAATAATAAGAGTTGAGACAATATCTATGTACGCTTGTACGTGTGACACTTATTTACCATCAGCTGCAATACAAATAAGCAGTACTTTAAACTAACCTTTTCAGATGGAAGAAAAACATGCAGTTGCCTGTCATGTCTGATTCTAAATGTAGTGCAAATAATTTGCCCGTGCTCCCAACATTTTATATATGTATTTTCTACATAAATATATATATAAATATAAATATAAATATATATATATATATTTTTTTTTTTTTAAGCCCTAAACTTAAGTTTTGTTTTCCCCTCGGAAAATACAGTGGGGATATGACTATTCAAAACTATGCATATTTCCAATGCAGCAATTAACATGAAATTTAGACCAGACATTGGCATTAACTCAATAAAACTACACAGATTAAAGGTCCAGTGTGAAGGATTTAGGGGGATACATTGGCAGACATGGAATATTATATAAAAAGTATTTTTTCTTTAGTGTATCCATACCTGAAAATAAGTATCTTTGTGTTTTTGTTACCTCATAATAAGGTGTTTATGTCTACATAGAAAGGAGGTCCTCATCCATGGAGTCCCTCATGTTGCACTGCCATGTATCTACAGTAGCCCAGAGCGGACAAACCAAACCCTGGCTCCAGATAGGGCCATTTGCTTTTTTTTTTTCGTCATCCACTGTAATCAGAAGCCGCTCTGTGACAAAAGCTTAGGAAAACACTGATTTTTTTTAATGAGTAACTACTTTACTCAATGTTTTTACTAGCTTAAATCACTCTGAGAGACAGCAGATAATTTGGCTCCCACTAAAAACCTCCTGAATGTCTGGATCTTAAATTATCAGAGAAAAAAAAGTGAGTATACATTAGCAGATGCTGAGCCAGCAGCCTATCTCCAACATGCAGAACAGCGTTGTAGAACTACTGATTTGTAATGTGAAACTGCTTTATTCAGTGTTTCTATCAGACCTCTGTAGATAATCCAGTTTGCAGGTTAGCTAACAGTCCTTCTTCAACGCGCTGAACAGCATTGAAGGAATTAGAAACATTACTTTCTGGAAGCATCTTGTGGGCGGCATTGTAAAAAGCTTCTCCACCAAGTATTAAAAACATCTTACTAAGTTCAATACTTTTTTCCCTGTGTCATTCCACTTCATTGCACATAACTTTAATTTCAGATAAATGTGGTAAAATTTTTACTTTTGTCAAGTTAAAATCAATGCCTGGTCTAAAGTTCATGTGAATAGCCACATTGGAAATATGTTTAATGATAAAAATGTTCACGTGTTGATTACTGATTTATCCCACTGTAATTAGCAGAAAGCACATGAAAATATGTGTTTCAGACTAAACTGTAATTTGATGAGGGACTTAATTTCTTTTAGAAATGTTCCCTAATTAAATGAGAATATCATATCATTGACATCACATTCATTGTTTTGAAATACGTGTGTGGGGATAATGCCAAATTGATATTCAAAGGCCTTAAGGGTATTATGCTAATATTTTAAAAATAATAAATAAAACCTGTGCCACTTTACTGGATATTTTAAATGTAAAAAATGCTTGTGTGTCTGGCCGGGTTTGAAAGTGTTTTATTTGGCCAGAACTTCTTGTGTGGGTGTGTTCACAGTGTGTGTGTGTATGTGTGTGTGTGTGTGTGTGTGTGTGTGTGCATGTGTTTATTTTACCTGATGTGTAGAGGAGGTGGACATGCAGCGCTGTAGGGTTAAAGTTCTCTGATCACACAATGCCTTGCAGGATGAGCCAGATATAATGCCCCTTCTGTAGTGATAACACTGCAAAAGGAAACATGAAATGCACTACCTTTAACACAGGAAACACTCAGGTTAATCCTTCAAGTGTCTCATCCTCTTACAAAACCGAATCCAACATTTAAACATAGAGTATTTTAACATTTATGTTTTCTTCCTTTATCCATGCATGCTTACTGGTATAATATTAGTAAACTAATCCATCAAAGCTAGATGTAGACACTGTGATTGAGTTTGGTTAGTGCCATCTTAGCTACTAGGATGATTATCAATATACATCAATGATTCAATACATCTGAAAGCATTTAAAATATCAACACAATATCATTTGAATCACTGCAATCTGATTTCTTATAATGTGATGCAATGATTATAGGTTTGTGAGTGCTTGAAAGGAAAAAATCCATTGGGTATACAATGATGCACTCAAGAGTAAAAGACAGCAATGACATCCTATTTGGAGTCTTATTTGTTAATATAAAACCTGTACAGCAATCAAATTTGGGTTTTAATCTACTTTGCCTCTGTTAAAGTTGAGATAAAACAGCATTTCCAGAGCGTCTATCTTTGGTACGATGACATATTTCCAGTGAGTGAGGATAAGCGGGCGAAATATGGATAGATACAGTATATAAACAGAACTGGATACAGTGTTGTAGAAGGGGCCCTGTTTATTCCTTTGAAAGTTGCTCAATGGCGCATGAAGCCAAAAAGTTTGACTTCTCAAGTGTAAAATTAATCGGATAATTTTCCGTTATTGCGGCCATGCAGCAATTACACTTGAGACATCGACGGCTGAGCAGCTATCTTCCGGTTTAGCCCTCGCCTTACTAGGGATAAAATGATTTAAACGTGACACTAGTAAAACAAATAATTTTGTGAGGGCTATGATGCTCCAAAAAAGTTACGCATTGATTTACAGACGTCACTTTCCCAATGTAAGTTTATGGGATACAGTCTTTTTGGGCCAAATGGCATTATGTGACGGACCTGGAAGGCGTAGTTAAATGGTTTGGGCCTTGGATATAACGTTGGCAGGAATTTGATTGGCTGTGTCATAACAAGCTATATTTACATGCACACAAATATTTTACTATTATTCCAAATATGGCAATATCCTGGATTTGATGCGGGTTACGTAACAGCATATTCCATACAGATATTCCAAATTAGGCCTTTTTCCAAATTCAGCATTTCCTCAGAGTGAGTTAATTCCAGCCAGGGGGCCTTTAACCATGGTGTTTGGTAAAAACAAAGACACAGCCACTTGGCATGCTGTCGCTAGCTAGCAATCTTAACCTTAGCTCTGTGTTGCGGAAATTTGCAGATTGATTGATGGGTAGATGTCATGATATTATTCCATGAAATTGTTTGGTAGCTACCTTATGTAAGCACACAACATATCTTGTTTTACAGGACGAAAACATGATTGGAGTTTGCTGTGATAACACAAAGAAATTGCCTTTTTTTTTTAATTGTTAATTAGATTCACAATATGACCAGGATGTCATCTTAAAGGGTTAAAATTGTCTTTTTTTTTTTTTTTTTTTCCAATTTCATTTCGAACAATTTCGGAAAATGTCCCTAAAAGTGTCAGTCTGCTTAGAAAGTGGTTATAGTCTCATGTCTGTACTATATGGTAAATATGAAGCTATCGCAAGCAGCAGGTTAGCTTAGCTTTGCACAAAGACTGGACAGTGGAAGAGGAAGCTAGCTTGGCTCTTTCCAAAGGTAACACGATATGCCTGCCAGTGCCTTCAAAGTGCACAATCTAACATGTCATGTAAAAACAAACATTGGTTCAATGGCAGGCTCTGAGCCAAACTATTTCTTGGCCAGGCGCAGTGCCTTTCTAGTGTCTTGTCATCACCCTCATGTTGCCAGGAGGCTAAGCTATCCTGCTGCTAACCATGGTCAGTGACAGTGGTATCAATCCTCTCATCTCATAACTGGCAATAAAGTGAATAAGTGTATTTCCGTAAATGCCAAACAGTTCCTTTAAGATCTGTTATGGATGTGTTGTCAGCTTCACCAATGCCTTCCCATGATACCAATGTTCTTACTCACGTAGATCAGTCATTGTAGTTTGCACTATATAAACCCTGACATCGTATAGAGTAGGCTAATGACGTACATCCAATGTGCACGCCTCTTTGCCATGTGAAGGCACAAAAACAGCACAGAGCATGACTGTCCTGCACTATGCACAGTTTACCTCTGAGCTGGCACAAATCCTCAGATATCTACTGGCACACCACCACACTGCCCCTCTCCTCCCAGTTCAGGGGGGTCATGTTTCTGACATGTCAACAAAATAAAAAGCAGCAATCGGAAAATCAAAAACCTCCATGCGCCCAACAAAACCCCAATTCTAGTGGCATGGAATGTTTTTTTTTATTACATGTCTACAACCGAGGTACAACAACTTGTACAAACTGTACACAGGCTCGCACACTGCTGTGCAGAGCTGGTATTTGTTGTGATGTGGTTACATCATTGATCTTTCATTGTGCATCAATTACTCTGAGTGGTTTTCCCCTTAATCGCCATTTTGTTCCTTGGTGACTCATTAAATGTCAACGCCTGCTCTGTTCTCAACAGCCATAAGCTCTGAAAACAGCTGGCCACAGCAGGAGAGCAGTTCAGCTTTAGCCTCGAAGGCCATGTATGAAGGAAGAAGCCAGTCCAAGCAGTGCCCAGCTGTCCCTCCTCTTCTTCAAGAGACAGTCCTCCTGTTCAGTTGTCCTGCCACATTTCCCTTTGTTTTTATTCTTGCCATCTATTTAGGGGTCTAATCAGCAGTGGGTGCAATATTTTCCATTGTTTTGCAAGTCACAAGTAAGTCGCAAGTCTTTGTACTAATGTCGAATGTCAAGTCCCAAGTCGAAACTTCAAGTCCTTAACAAGTCATAATGCTCTCTCCACCAAATCTAATGCCAACATTAAATTTACAAAATCACAAATGCTTTCTGAAATTTGCATTTATTTGTTAAAACAAGGTTGTTAAAAACTTACTCAGCGTTTGTTTAGGCTAACGTTAGCTAAGCTTTAGCTTACTAACTGTATTAATATTAGCCTCCACTTGCTGTTCTTTGCGCAACTTCAACTGTTGAACAAAGGTGGAAGTTGTTGCATTTGGATCTGTAATTTTCAACCGGCACATTTTACACACTCCAATTTGTTTTTTGTTGACAACTGCAATGTTTGTACATGAACAAAATTATTTTTGGTAACACTTTTTCCAATTGGCGCTCAATAACGCAACATAAGTTCTTCATGACCCTCTCCTGCAACTTGACTGGATGCTGTCAGGTTGGCTCCAATAAGGTGGATCTGAAAAATTAACTGTTGACTCAACTGTATTCAGGAAATGGGGAGAAATAAACTGATGCCTAGCACACCTTCTAAATAACATTTTTTAATCTTTGGGCTTGGGTGAGGGTATCAGGTGTTATCAAGTCGAATGGCTCAAGTCCATGTGAAATCCTGAGTCATTGGTTTTAAAGTCCAAGACGAGCTGCACGTCTTTTTGGATTCTGATAAGTCAAGTCTAAAATCATCGAATTCGTGACTTGAGTCTGACTTGAGTACAAATCATGTGACTTGAGTCCACACCACTGTTATTGTCTTATTCCATATAGCCTGTATTTTTCTTTTTCTGCATGAGGACTATCTGCAGCTGTGTGACAAAGCAGGAGCAACGATAAATAAGCTAGTTTCAAATGTACCCCAAACATTGCAAAATATTATAAGATGTGCCAGAATTACATATGAATTGTTTTTCACCCAGTAACTGATAAAACATGTAGCATTGCATCCTCCTTTGCTTGGCTCAAAACATCTAATCTCATATCTGTAACACCGAAATCATTTTTGCTCATATTGGCCCATAATGCACTTGATATATGGATCTTATATTTAATTACACCAGTGAGAAAGGTCCCACATAAACCCATCTGATAACATAATATTTAATCAGTGAGGAAATATGATTACTGTCAGAGATGGTTAGTTATTTTTGCACTGGGGGTTTGCATTCAATGTCAGTGTACACGTACATTGACAAAAAATATATTGTATTATACTCTGTTGTGCAGAATGTGAAGACATGATGCCTCCTTTTAGCATCCTGACCAACATCACACTGATGAAGTAATGACACTTGCTGTCACTGCACTGAGAGAATATACTTACAATGACCATGTGGCACACATGCCCGCGGCAGAGTTCAGAGTAAGAGGCATACTGCATGTAGATGACCCAGCTGGCGATGAGGATGCCCAGCCATGCCAGGAGAAGGTACTTCACCTTAATGGCTGGGAGACGACTCTTTGGAGGGAGGGCGGAGAAGAGAGACATGACAGCTGATCATAAAACAGGCCTTCACCACAATGATTTAAACAGCTGTGCCCCTCACTTCAGGGTAAAACCAAAATATCTGACATGTAGTGGTGCAAAAGGTATTCTTAAAGGTCCAGTGTGTAGGATTTATAGGGGCATATTGGCACAAATGGAATGTAATACAATAAGCATGTTTTCTTCAGTGCATTATCACCTAAAATTAGAATTGTTGTGTCTTCTTTACCTTTGAATGAGCTGTTTATTTCTACATAGAGAGCTGGTCCTTATCCACAGAGTCCTCCACGTTGCACTGCCACGTTTCTACAGTAGTCAGAAACAGACAAACCTAATACTGGCTCCAGATAGGGCCATTCATGTTTTGGCATCAGCCACCACAGTTAGAAGCCCCTTTACAATGAGAGCATCAGAAAAAACATGTTTTATTCAGTGTTTTTACTGGTTTATATCACCTGGGGTGTTGTTTTGGAGAAGAAAAGACCTCTGTGGATAATTCAGCTTGCAGTGAAATCCTAAAAGTCTGGATCTTAAGTTATCAGAGAAAAACGGAGAGCACACACTGGCAGGTGCTGTGGTAGTGGCCTATCTGCAACGTGCTGAACAGTGTGTAGGAAAAACACTGATTTGTAGTGTGAAACTGCTTTATTCTGTGATTTTATCAGTTTACATCACCAGGTCCTTTTGTCTTAGAGAGGAAGAGACCTCTGCGGATAATTTGGCTCCTGGTAAAAACCTCCTGAACAATAAACACTGAAGGAAACTGGGAAAAGTTGCAAGTGATAGTTGCAGTCTGCAATAATCAGTGTTAGATGCCACTAAATCCCCCTAAATCTTCACACATTCACCTCACACTGTTCCTTTAAGTAAAAGTACAACACATTATGTAAAAATAGTCAATAACAAGTAAAAAATCCCATTGACAAAAAAGTATCTTTCAGCAAAATGTACTTACTTACAAAAGTAAAAGTTTTCATGCTGAAAAACAACAACAAAAAAGCCCCTGTGTCTGATATATTAACATTATTATATTGTTAGCACAGAGGATTTCAATGTTGCAGCTGGTCCTGATGGAACTAGTTTAACCATTGTTTTTTATTACAAAGTTTGGTTTGTCAGTTTTCAACATAGCGTGTTTCAACACATCACACTACCCTCCTGAGGGTCAAATGATAGAGTACATAAATCCAAGGGGTTGTGAAACTAGTAATAGGGTAGCAAAGAAGAGGGAAACAAAGCAAAAATTGTTTTGGACCATTCTCTACTATTTGCTTTTTCTAAAAATAGTGAAATCATCTAAGAGCTTTAGAGGAGAAATGTGTCTTGTTAAACTGGCCGGCATCTAATACATGACAAACTTAAACCACAAATTTAAATTTCTGCTTTGCATTGTATTTCATTTGGATTTTTTTAAATGAAAAACCACATGAAAAGCATGAGTGGATCATAAGAGAATAGGCTGCTAGGCACATTTATGCAAAAGGCCCCACCACGTCTTCTACACTGGAGCAAGATGCATACATTTCATTGCAGTTTTGCTTCTTTTGTTGTTGTTGTTGTCTTCTGTCTTTAGTCATTATACAGCTTTTGTGATTTTGTGTCTCTCTGAGGTAATTTTGTGTCTTTTTTAGTCATTATGTGTCTTTGTGGTTATGTTTCCAGTTTTTGTAGCTATTCTTTGTCTCTTTGAAATTCTTTTTCATCTCTTTGTAGTGTTTTTGTGCCTCTCTGTGGTGATTTTTGAGTCTTTTTCTGGTTGGCAATTTGAGTGACACTTTGCAAATGAATGCCAAGGGTCTCCTTACAATTTGGGTCCCTGGGCCCCTGGGCCTGTTCAGTAATCCATCCATGCTGAAAAGTAACCACAGCTTTAAGATAAATGGACAACAATAATTCCCTGTAAAATTCAGTGAAGTGGAAGCATAATGTAGCTTAAAATGGACATTCATATAAAGGAGTACCTGGATAAATGCACTGAGTTACTTTTCAGCACTGAACATACTGTAACAATAAATGAATGAACAGCTGGCCACTTGACCTGAGGACAAATAAAGACAGCCTTTTGTTGGTTCAACCAATTCTAATTCTCTTTTATGTATTTATATAGACAGATATGAAGATATGGTCTTGGTATAGTTTGACATGCATGCAGGATATTCGCCTTGTGGACCCTGTTATGGCAACAAAGGCAGCCTGACATGATGCTGTCCATACATACCTGCAGACCTTTGGACAGAGGGCAGAACAGCACCAAATGGACCAGTCTCCGCAAAGCCCTCGGCATAATGAGCGTCTCTGGAGGAGGAGGCAGCGCAGCGAGAAACCAGGGATCCCTATCTGCTCACATCGTTACGGCAAACCTACGCCATGAGTCGCAAATAACCAAAAGCCGCGTCTAATAATTGCGCGCAGCAGCCATAATAACTCCTTCAGCTCGTCTTTCACTGCAGCAACGACACCGAGCTGACACAACAAGGGACGTGACCTGATGCTGTCCTAATCCTATTTTTCAACACATATCATTCGCCGGAGACAAAAATGATCAGGAGTGCGTCCTTGAAATTGAGCAATTTCACATTTCAGCTCCATATGGGCCAGAAAATCTCCGTTACAGCCCAGAATGAAAGAGCTCCCTCTCTGGATGCAGCCGCCATCACCAGCATATGCGATCCATACAAAAGCATCTTCTTCTATTATCTCATCAGATTAAACTAGACGCAAATGTGACACAGAAATAAGCAGCGGGTCTCCCGATGAGCACACAACCTCTGTTTCCCAGCGACTCACCACTGCGCTCCTTTAAAGGGAAAGATGCGGGATCTCAGCTGTTACATGTTTTTATACCTCCGACATAAATCTCTCCTGTTTCCTGTCACTCTGCCTGAGAGGACAAAACACAAGTCAACAGCACACACTGCTACATGGCTGTAGTGTGTACCTCTTACAGTCAAAACTGTTGAAAGAATACACATCTGACATCAAGACAGTTATTATAATATAATAGGGGACACATGGGAACACACCCCCCTCATTAAATTGACAACAAAAAAAGTATTTGTTTATTTTTGCTGTCTAAAATGATCAATTGCAAATATAACCATAAATGAACTGAACAAATTCCCATTATTATTACTACCATCTATGATTCTAGAATTATAGTGTGCTGCAATTCTGGTTGTGGTTCGCGCAAGTGGTGTTGCCAGGGGCGTTGTAATAGTGGGGGGAAAAGTGGGACCAGTCACTCGGGGCCCCCCCCAAAAAAAGCCTGGGACGAAAAGTTTCATTTTGTTTGCATTTTTTACAGTTTCTAAGTAATTCATGCCACAACTGAACTAAAATTGGCTGAAAAAAAAAAATAGTTGAAAGACTGAACTTTATATCAAAAATAGTGGAAGCTCTCTGAGGGCGCCCTCACCCCTTGATTTGGGAAAGATGAGCCCAATGTCACTCCAAAGTCGTTGAAATCTGGCACTTGGGCAGTGACCTGTGGCGTCAGAAACCAACAAAATAAAGGCATCCTTTAACGCTGGCATGATACATGGCTGATTGCCATTATAGTTTAATGGCGCCCAGCGGAATCAGGGGGAAACGTTGAGGCGGCAAAAGTCCAACTGAAGCGGGCGGGAGAGGTGGCAGATGGGTCCAAGAAACACCAGCTTCCACCTGAGAGAGTGGTGTTTGCATCCTGTAAGATACTAAAACCAAACCCTGTTCTTTTTTCCTAAACCAAACCACATGCGTTTGTTGTTGAAGGAAAAAAAAAACGTCAATTTGAGGTGTTGCACTGACATAATGCGTTCATTTTGAAAGAGATTGTATGTAAACATTAAATTTCCTGTAATAATGGAAGTGTATTTTGAAAGAAGACATTGCCTGTAACAGGCAGAGCTCAACATGGTGTCCCAGAACATCAACAACCAGTGCACCCAGGGTACCTTGCATGGCATATGTGGATGTGGAAAGTCAATGACTCAACGTCAATATGTGACAAGGTCAGAGTGAGAACTGTGACTGTTATTAACTTGTTTTAATTGTGTGGGGCTGGAGCCTATCCCAGCTGACCTTGGGCGAGAGGCGGGGTTCCAGACTATCACAGGGCTGACACATAGAGACAGACAACCATTCACACTCACAGTCACACCTATAGACCATTTAGAGTCAC
>JAPZEB010000011.1:22909590-22924931 GCA_029783705.1 Chaetodon striatus
CTGTAGCAACGCCTCACAAACAGCCTCTCACTCAGGCTGCCCTGCCTATAAGAATTAAACAATAATAAAATAAAAACAGGGGAGATATGTATAAATTCATCCCCTGCAAAGTTGTCACGAATGTTTAAATTAGCTATAAAGACCAAAACTGTTTTTTGTACCAGGCTGTAAACATGTTTATTTCTGCTGTTAAGTTGGACATTGTAAAATGGAGGTCTGTGTGGATTGACTTACTTCTGGAGCCAGCCTCAAGTGGCCATTCAAGGAACTGCAGTTTTTGGCACTTACTCATTGCCATGGAGGTTGCTGCTTGAAATAGATTTAATATAATATGTTTTGTCTTTCTGCTTTTTTGGATATTTCTAACGAAGGCATCTACAACATCAACAATAATTACTTTTTAACTTTTGCACATAAAAGGTCTTCTTAAAGTAAACCCACATACCACATGTACAGTAAATTGGATAGGATTGCGTAATAACAGCATTTATTTTTCTGAATAACACTGCTAATTTGGAACATTAAAAAGATACATCCAAATCTTATGCATTTGGTCTTAAAACTTAAATCTTTATTTTGTCATATTGAGAGGTGATTTTTCTTGGTCACTTTTTTTTTTTTATTTTACATAGAATGGGAAACATTTAGGATGATGTCATTTTCTGCAAGAAAGTATGCTGCATTTTGATGGTGGTATTACTCATGCAGTCTGCTTCTTCCAAAATGTCACTGTATTGCTTTTCAAGGGTTTGATGATATGAATTAACCTCAGAGCACAAAAAAAGTCATGATGGTGTCACTGTGTTACATAGCCGTATAAATGTACAAACACATTTTTAAAAAATGCCTGTTTTGTCTTATTAACAAACATTCCCTTCGAGCCTATAAATGAATAAGCTTGATCTTTACCTACACTATATTTATTAGCAGGGCGCAATCAAGAAATGAACTCATATAAAATTGGATTATGATGCTATGGGACATAAAGGCCAAAGAAAATACTTACACTGTGGAAAAGCCCTGCTTCTTGTCTGGATTTCTCCTGTTGCCTGACTCACAATCTGCCTCGTCTATAAATTCTTCCTCTGTTCTTTCTGGATGTACTTCTTTATTATCTATCTTCATGCTCTCGCCTTCTCTTTTTTTCTCACTTTGCAAGTCCACTCTCTCCTTTCCCTCGTTCCTTTCCCTGCTTCGAACCTGCACATGGTTGGTCCTATTAGATTCCAGTTCAACAAACACACTCTTGTCCTTAGGTATATGTACCATACTCTCTGTCTCTCCTTCTATGGGGCACTGCGACCTGTGGCCAGGCGCAAGGCTCCGTGCAAAGGACATCCTTGGATGCCTGGCAGTAGACAAAAAATTCAAAACAGGGGATCTGAATGTGGTATTTACATTTGTCTCTGCAGAGCAGGGGAAAGGTGCTCTGCTGGTCCTTGCAGAGGACCAAACATTGACAGGAGTCTGTGATTTGGGCCCCCCGCTTTGATATGGTGGAGCTGCTGATGCAGCCTCGCTGATTTTAGATGAGGTGATATGGAATGGAGTTCGACTGAGAGTCCTAGTGTCAGTCGCAGGGAGTCCAAAGCTCTGGCGCCACTTGATTGACTCTGAGCGAGAATGAGCAATGCTAGGACTCAGAACTGGCCGAACTCTCTCCGTCTGTGGGGTGACGTCCTGACCGTCAACTCTCCCAGAGCTAGGCCTCCTTTGCTCAGTTCTAGCAGCCCCCGCCCCGTCTGCTGGCTCCAAAAGACTGGGGCTGCAGGACTGGACTGACGGCAGATGGGATTGTGCACTCGTGGAGATGTCTGGCAGCAAACTCTGTGGCGTTGGAAAAGGCTGACTCCTCAGAGGAGAATGTCCAGGGAGAGGACTGATACTTTTTCTTGGAATTTCAGCCAGCTGATTTTCCTGTTTAATGTCTTCATCTTGAAGTGGAGTACATGCCACGATGGTACCGTTCCTCGACACATCTCCTTCTTTACTTTTCTCTGCTTTGGCCTTTTCAGCCAGAAACCTTCTGATCTCCTGCTCTATGCTATCATCACTGTCTACTGAACTGCTATCTTCCTTTATCTCAAGAGCAGTCTGAGTATTGTGTGGCAACAGGGGGTCCTGATGCTCAGTTACTGTTTGACCTTCAGGCACATCATGCTCTTTACTCTTATTAGTTTGTTTAAGTTGTAAAATGCTCTTTTTACTCAATCCAGACTTGTCTTTCATGTCATCCTTACTCTTTTCTACTTTTTTCAAACAACTGCGCTTTGAAATAGAATCAGCTTTCAACTTTTTGGTCTCTAAAGCATTCCCCAGCAGTGGTTCTTCATCCTTGAGGCACATCCTTGGTTTCCGCTTTAAATCTCTCGTTTTCTTCTTCGACTTCTTTTTTGTCTTGAGCAGGTCTTTTATAGCTGTGTCTAGGTCTTCATCACTGTCAAGTGAACTGCTTTTGTCTCCACTTTGCTCTTTCTTGTGTGATCCAGCTATTGGGTGTGCTGGACTTCCCAGTGAAAACACAAATTGGCTGGATTCTTTTCCATGCTCAGGTGAAGATTTAGGGGCTGTTTCTTTAACATTGTTATCTGTCCCTGATGTGTTGGAGATGCTACAATTTTCTTCTTTGTGTTTTCTTCGCTGTGGCAAAGACAATCGTTGAGGTTTCTTTTGGATTGCAACTTGTTTTGCTTTTACTTTCTCTGGTTCATTTACACTTGGGGGCTCTTGAGTCATGGCAGTGAGTGGCTGTTTGTGCATTTGGGCCTTCTGTTCAAGAAATTTCCTGATTTCTTGCTCTATCCCATCTTCACTATCAATAGAACTGCCATCACTTTCTTCATCTGGGCAGTTGTCAGGAGGTGAAGATAGCAGGGAAGGTTCGATCGGAGCACAAGTACTAAGACCGACACCATGATGGAAGGCCCCAGGCATAACAGTTTTCGAAATGTCCAGTATTGCCTCAGCACACATAAGCTCTGCAGTTGTATTAGCCTTTGGAGGGGCAGGGGTGGGTTGATCCTTAAAACCTTCTACTTTGAAGAAAAGCAATCCATTTCCTTTACCCTTTGAGCTCTCTGAAAGTGTATTCTTGGGTGTGAAAACAGATGCAGGAGGAGGTTGAAGAGATTTTACTTCTTTCTCTGCTCTGGTCTTTTTCTTTCTCAGTTTGTGTTTCTTCATGTTTTCCGTGCTTGTACTTCCAACATTATGTATTAATGACTTAGTTAAGGGTTTTTGCTTGTGTAAGAATGGTTTCAGCGTGCTTTTCTCCTTGAGTTGCTCAAGCTGATAGCAGCGAATAGCTTCTTCAATCCCATCATCGCTTGTGGAGTCAGACTCGTCTTTGAATGCATGTGGATTGACAGTTTCCCTTTTGTTCTGCTGCTCCTTTTTCTCTAACTGGTATCTCTGAATGGCCTCCTCAATGCCGTCATCACTGCTGGAATCATTTGAGTCTTCCTCCACCTTAATGGTGACTGGGCACTTTACTTTGTTGAAGGGGCTGATTGTTTTAGAGGGGCTCTTTGTCTGCTCTTTCAGCAAGACTAAACTTTTGGTAGCTGTACTTTTATTTGAATCCAATTTCTTAACGGTGTTATCATTTAGAGCAGCCTTGTTTTTGATATACTTTTTTATAGGTATTACAGCTGGTGCCGTAGGAGTCTCAGCTTTGAAACTCTTGGGAAACTGGCTACTGGCAATCAAAAATGTATTGCTGTCAGAGTTCTGTTTGGACACCTCTGGAATAGGTGGACTTTTCCTGGGAATTTTGGATGATTGGAGAAAGGTGAAGCATGGTTCCGCCTTGCGTTTGTGATCATCCTTTTCCTTTAGGTATTCCAGGATTGCCTCCTCAATTCCTCTGTCCACAGAATCATCACTGTCAGAGTCACTGCTCTCGTGGTTGACTGGGGAGGAAACATCTGCCTTTTGGTTTTCAGTGGGACCTTTAGTTTTGGACTTGGCTCCCACATAAGAGCCCACTGCAACCTTGCAGACTTGGGGGTGACTTTCCTGTCCTGGTGGCACATTTCCCTCGATCTCGTCGCCCATCTCGAGTGAGGACTGGGAGCTCCTAAGGCTCTCTATGATCATCTGGACCTTATCAGAGATAGGTGCGCCTCTAGTGGACAACTCAGTGTCAGAGTCATTGAAGCAGATTGGAAGGCTATAGCCTCCAGGTGGGCCACATGTTCTCCATTCCGATTGCGTCGCTGCGACAGGAGGCACATTCATCAAGTACATTCTAGTGAAGTGAGGAGAGGTCCTCGACCATTGGAGTGCAGCTGCCTCCGATCACAATCACATTGTTCAATCTGAGAAGAAAACAGAAACAGAGTCAAGTAAAATTACATTGATAATTAAAGCCCCTATGCTGGAATTTCTATGCAACTCATTTGTCAAATTATTCTGATGGCCTTACATACATTATTTGTAGAGCTGTAAATGAAGTCCATTAGGTCACTGGAATACTGCAAACTGAACCATCCCCCAAAAGAACCCCCCCCCCCCCAATAATCTACATTTTGTCTGGGGCTGTACCTGACTCAGGATTATTTTAGGCAAATCCAATTTGGCTGTCCAATATGAATATTCAATTGGTACTTCCTTATTTTCTGTGTAGAGTTTGAGAGTTTGAATGAGGTTCAGCAGAACATTCAAGATGACAGCGACGCTCATTTAATACAGTAAACAAACCAAGTTGGCCCTCCAAGCTAATGTGCACTAACTATTAGGGGTGGGAATCACCGGAGGATCCATGATACGATATCATCATAATACGTGGGTCATGATACAATATTTTGCGATATGCTCAGTACTGTGGTAAAATATGCTGCGGTATATTGCAATTTATAGCCAGTTTCAACTGTTAATTATGTCCCCAAAGGAAAACTTCCCCAATGGTCAACATCTGTTTTATCTAATAAGATAAAGTATTCAGTCTGTTCATCTCACTTCAGCCATTTTTTTTTGCAGTAGAAATATGTATGTAGTGGACTGAAATAGCAATTGATTTTATTATTCAAGTAGGCTACCTAAAGATTAATTTGTATTTGTACTGTAAATAATTTATGGAATATAAAAATGGATTCTTGGCACTGTGTGACAATACGATATTGCCACAAAATTTGCGATACTGTGCTGTTTTCACTTTTCCCCACCCCTACTAACTATGCTAATGACGGACTGAAAATGTGCAACATTTCTTGCCGACACTCTGCAGCTTAATCTGGGGACCAAAACATCCCTAGAAGTACACTGCTCACTGTCTGATTCAAATGTTCAACTGTGTACATTTGAGGGACGTGTCAAGGCAGTTTCAGGTGGCTCACTACAATTACTACTACTACTACTACTCATCATGATATGATATCATCAGAATACTTTAATTATGATACAATGTTATTATGATTTTAAGAGTTTTGTGATATTCTCCGTATTGCAAAAACATATATGGTGATATATTACAATTTATTTATATATTGTAAGTTGTGTCCCCAAAGGAAAACTTAATCAACATCTGTTTTAAGATAAAGTTTTCAGTCTGTTCATCTCACACCAATCATTAATTTTGCAGCAAAATGTATCTAGTGGACTGAAAAAGCAACTGACTTTATTATTGTACAAGGCTAACAAAAGCTTAATACACTATATTAGACAATACTTGGCATCTATATATCCTTACCTATCTACCTATCTATCTCTGCCACACAAAATATTGCAATACTATGCTGTATCAGATTCATAAAAAATCTGAGTTGCAGGTAACAACTATCGTCATTATCTACTTCTCTGTTGATTATTTTTACTTTTTTCCCCCCACTTGTTTATTAAAAAAAAAAAACTTCAAAAAGAATGAAGATTCTTTTGAATTAGCTGGTTTTTTTTTTTTTTTGAAGAAGAAGAAGAACTGTGACCAAGACATAGACCATGTACTGAGTGGGGCATTTCACAGCTGAAATATAAACTTGCCAGGGCTCTCTATTGGAGTAAAAATGTGACTGCAGCGGTGTTTCTAAAATTACCTCAGCACAATTTTAGCATTTCTGTTCAGCAATATCTTGTTAGTTTTCAGCTGACATATACACAGATACAAATTTATTTGCAGTGACCTACAATATTGCTTGTTCAGTACAACAGAAAATGTTACACTACATTACCTCTCTTGTCTCTGATATTACTATACTTTTTTATATCTGCCCTAGTTGTTGATCTCTCACCCTGACAAAGAGGAAAACATGACGCTATGTAATATATATTAGTACCTCTGCACTAGCACTTGCTACTGAACATGTCATTTGGTCAGTTTCCTAGACTTTGATTTCACCATCAGTATGAAGATGATATTTCTCCTCTACGCACATCAACTTACTAAAACGCCAGCTTTCACTAAATCTATGACTATCCAATAATTTCATGTCCTCTCACTCACTCACTCACTCTCCAGTGCTTACTCTGTAGTCTGTTAGAGTGGTCAATACTGATAGAAACACCAAATCACTACACGTCCTTACAAACAGCTACAAATCCTGAATATGCAGCAGAATGGGTAACGTCAATGTTCTGCTGCCATCCTGTGGAGAAATCCATGTGACCACTCTGCAGTACTTCATTGTAGGCTATATGTTGTTATCATGTTAAAATGCAATGGTGCTGCATGGTTCTGGGAAATGGTTCAGGGGTCCAGGAGTTGTTAATTTGTGGCCAATTTTAGGAATATCTGGGAGACTTGAGACTGTGTGTGCAGCATGTCCAATGCCTGCGGCTTCTTCACAGTAAAAGCCTTCCTCTGGCTGGCTTTTGTCAGTCTCCTGGCCTTGCTGTGGTCCCATTTACCAAATAGCCCACATAACTTCAAAGTCAGTAATTGTAAGTCAAGTGCATAAAAGTGATTTCTCAGTTATACATCAAAACAGAACGGGACAACAACACTGCTGGGAATCTGATAACAGGGAAAGACTTCTTTTTTTCCACCATGAAACCAATGTTCAGATGCATTATATCACACTGAGGGGCACTTCATTACAGCTCCTATGGCAAATTACCTAAGGCCTTTCAGCCAGAGCCAAACCACTGGTGTATTCCAAAAGACACAGGACCACCCATGGCCAGATTAATCTACTATTGGACCCCGGGGCAAATAAATCAGTGGGGTCCTGTTTTATAGTAACCTCCAGCTGATAATTGATTTATTATCTCTTAATCGAGCCTTGGTAAGCAAAACTGAATCTGAAAAGTATTGTTCAAGCTGTTTTTTTTACACCCATCTAACAGACAGAGCATTGGTTTAGGTAAAAAAAGAGTCACCAAAGGCCCTCGCTATCTAATATGTTGCATATGACTGAACAAATGTGCAATTACTCAAATGACCATTGAGTAATTGCCACACTGTGAACTTGGGGCTTTCAGGGCCCCCAAGGTTGTGGGGTGCCAGGGCAGTTGTCCAATTGGCCAAGTTACTAATCCAGCCTTGAGGGCTGCCCTGAAGCTGTGCTGGAGTGTTAGGTGAATTTTACTGCAGTACAAATAATACAAAGATAAAAACAATATAACAATATTTCACTCCATTCGGAAATGTAATGACACTGTTATCACAATATATTCTTGGATCTGTTTTTTCTCTTGTATGATTGCAACCCAATTGCCAGTATAAATGGCAGTATTGTATGTTTATGCAAACCACAAATATTTGTACATTATTATGTAGTGGATAATTTAAAACCTAACACTTTGACAACATTGTAGTTAAAGTGTGGTTATGCTTCGGCACAGAAACCACTGGATCATGGTTCGGAAAAGATCATGTTTTGGCTTAAAATACCTGCTTTTGGTGGCATAAACTCCGCTGGACATGCCACAATGCCCACAAATAATGTCCAAAAGACAACGGGCAATGTAGCAGCTATCTCATCTAGGTGTCACACCATTTACCATTCCCTCCACCTCCTGATAACAAAGTCAGCTCATATGCAATCAGAACTACATCACTTTAGGAATGCTGATATGACACATATGAAATGTACAAATGTAATGGTTTGCAGAAACGTACCATGCCAACATTTTCTTCTAGCGATTGGGCTGATGATTTAATTGTGGCATTGGGTAAATCAGGTTTAGAAATGCTCAGAATGGAGTACAAACAAAATATTTTGAAATATTTTTCCCCCCTGGGCACCCCAAGGAACCCACTAAAGGGCCTCTGTGGGTCCCCTGGCCCCACTGTATTTATCTGAGAACAGCTGATGTGAATTTACTGAGCCTGGCAGGTATCAAGGGAAACATTTTGGATGACTTGTGCACACAAATGAGTAAAATATACCCTTGAAATACTTAATTTAGGCCTCCAAATGATTACTGTTACCATATTGTAGAAGTGAGAACTGAAGTTAAAGGTTGTTGTGACAGGCTAATAGCTGTGCTTTGATACAAATGTGCCCTCTAATTACTGTATCAATTCCCTCAAATTAACAGTGTTAAATCATCATGTTTATCCAATTGGTCCTTGTCCCCTTAACACCCTTCCTCCCATTCTGTTTTAATGTGACAGTGGATGTTCTTTAAGCTCTCACTGATAGATTCGACTGTACACATGTCAAACTGTGTAATGCAAAGCAGAATAAATGTGGAACGATGTCACGTCATAAGCAAGCTGGGTGGCTGGAGTTCAATCACTGGTGGAAAAAGTATTCAGATCTTTTATGCAAGTAAAGCTGCAATATCAGAATTTAACGTTATCTTATTTCAAATAAAAGTCCTTCATTCAAGTTTTTAAGTAAAAGTACATAAGTTTCATCCACAAAATGTAGTTGAATTATCTAAAGTAAAATTACTCACGCAGGAAGAATGGCACCTGCCAATCATATCATTATTTATTACACGATTAGACTATTATTACTGATGCATCAATGTGTAAACATAACTTTAATGTGCTACTTTTGAGCTACTTTATATATTTTGAAAACAATGCCCCATATTTCAAATGCTCATAGATTTTTAAATATGAATCTAAAAACAACCTAATAACACTGTAAAATGCAAGAAACTTAGGGACAGTTCTTTACTTGTCAGAGGAGGGGGTGGGTGGAATGTAAGTCCTTTCCTTCTTAAAAAATGAAATAAAAATTGACCCTCCCTGCAGCTACAGATATTTTTGGTGATAAATGCATGACCCTCCCTCCACCACAAATTAGTTATTAGATTCTTA
The DNA here is from genome assembly GCA_029783705.1 of Chaetodon striatus. NCBI lineage: Eukaryota > Metazoa > Chordata > Actinopteri > Chaetodontiformes > Chaetodontidae > Chaetodon > Chaetodon striatus. Next base: position 22,918,799 of record JAPZEB010000011.1, read on the forward strand.
AAACTTACCCTTTGATGTATGAAGCTTGAAAGTTAAAGAAGACTAAATCCAGAAGTTGAAAAAAAAAAAAAAACCCTGATTTGTCACTCTTGTCATGCATGCTGGTTAGTTAGTGCAACTTGTTTGTTTTTGGTCAAATTTTGACAGAATAAAGTGATTTTGATAAAAATTATTCCAGTTTTAAGCTCTGATTTTTTTCTGACTGATGCATTCTGGCACACAATGTGTTTAAGGACTGTTGGAAATTTGAAAACCCAATAATAACTTCTGTTTTAAGAGTTTCTGGACACAACAAATAGCGTAAGTTTGATTATGTTCAAAGAACACATTCCTTCTCAATCTGAAGGCATGTTTTCTTTAAACATATAAAACCATTTTAAATTGTATGCCCCTCCCATAAGCCAAAAAACTAACAAACAAATTAAAAAAGTCCCTCTCCAGTGCTTTAAAAATGATTTGACATGCCACCCCTTTTTGCACCACCCCTCCCCCTTCATAAGTAACGAACAGTCCCTTAACCTGTGCTTCACTATAGTACTTGACTAAATGTAACTTATTCCTTTCCACCACTGGGTTTATCCTTATGTTGGACTGATACAAACACAAAGTCATACTGTTTTTTTTTTCAGTTTAATGTTTCACAATGAGTGCAGCTCGTCTGTGTTCGGTTACATGATGCAAACACAATTCTTGCACATGCATCGAGATGGTACCTGCCAGGCTCCGTAGATACTGGACGGTAATGTGGCACCTGAACATAGCACGACTATGAGCCTGTCGTGTGAGTGACCCAATGTCCAGAGTTAAACCCTGCAACCGCCAGCATTGTGCCCCTGTGAGCAAGCATGCTTTGGGGCATTAACCAAGCCGAGGAGTCGCTATGCATCAGCCTTAGCTAGCCTTCCTACCCCCAAATGTAAACCCACCCTTCCGACTCTGTGTGCACCCTGCAGGGGGAATGGGCAACCCGACTACAGCGTGACACCATGAGACAATATACCCAACTCTTAATCATCCTCCTCGGTGACTGTAAAAAGAAGAGTGAAGAGTGAATAAAACTACAGGAAACCAGTGTGGCTCACCAAAGACGCCCCGCCGAAAAAATGCCGAGAAACACATAAACCCAGCTAAAAACGTAGCATAACGTAGTCGTATGCCAACTTTGTTTGACATATCATGTGTACGAAGAAAGTTTCACCAGACATGCCAACATTCGTGGGTAGAATTTTCTGTATTACATAAGCAACCGTGGCGTTGCGTGCATTGTCCCTCCCGGACGCTTTCCTGGTTGCTACAGAGAAACCCCGGCTGTCCCCGTAACCCTCTAGCGGCACGGACTGCACCGATGCCCGGCGTGCAGCGTTAGGAGACTCCGCAGAGCAACCATGTTTCTTGGTACCGGCCATGGTTGTCAAAACCCTCCAAATTCGGTCGATAACAGCGCTAAATGCATTTCAAGCCCGGTAACACTTCTATATAAAACAGTATGGTTACATTTCTTAGAGGAAATAAGCGAGATGCTGTGAAACATTGGAGGGATAACCGTGGCTAGTCGGTGACTTGAAAGACACAGGCGGGCCTCCCGGCTGCTGCAGCCCCGGCATTTTCTCCGGCAAAGAAAGCCTTTGTATTGAGCCACAGCTTGCCCTCCTCGCCTCGGCTATTTTCCACACAGCTACAGCCACAAAAACACAGTGCACAAGTTAAACTCACCTAGATATGGCACAAAAATCGCTACAGTCAAAGTGTGTTCATCGCTCCGTTGATTTAAGATGTTAGGAAAGCCGCCGTGGAGATATCTCGGTGTCCGTCGCCAGCTCACTCTCCGCCTGAAGCTCTCTCAGTCGAGTCCCCCTCCGCTGCGACTGCCGGGCGGACAAGCTTCCTTAAACCCAGAGTCCAGCCAAGCACGGACGCTTTCTAATGTGACATCGGTGTTTTTCCCGGAAAACATGTAGTCTACGCTTATATTTTACTTTATCACACTACAAAACACTGATATGTCTAAATTATATCTTTTAATACCGCAACAATAAATGAAAACAGGCTTTTCCGGGAACAATTTAATGTACATTATCATTTAAAAATACTTAAAAAAAAAGGAGTATCCCAGAGGACTTTGCGACAGTGCAACGATCATACGTCCTCTTATTAGAAAGTTTTAACTCCCATACGGCAGAGTAGTTTGAGCCATTATTTATTTAAATAGAGACAATTATACAACTTATGCTGATACAGTATTGTTATATTTGATTAAAATTTACTAAACTTCCATACAGTTTTCAGATGTATTTAGTTCAGCTTCGACTTAATGTCTGCAATATATTTTAAAGTTTTTCTTTATAACAGCCCACATGTGCCTATAGGGTTGAAGCAAAATAGTTAGTTACCACCTTAATAGAGTGTAACCAGTTTTTAAGTGTGCTTTTATTTGCATTAAAGATCCAGGAAATAGAGTATTTTTTGCATTTTGCTCTTATTCTAAGTTAGGGTCCACCAGTGGTGTAAAGGGTATAAACAGCAGGGGCATAAATACAGACAGTGCATGCAGTGTGGCCCCCAAGGTGGGAGTGAGGCCTTGGTGAATGATTTAGATTGCCACCATGGAATTACATTTGTTTTCAATAAAGAACTTGCATTAAATTAAAAAAAATGGTGCCATTTGCTATAGACTATATTCCCTCAAAAATGTAAAGCCATCTCTGTTATGATTTTCTTTTCTTTTCTTTTCTTTTTTATAAAATAGTCAGTAGCAACCTATAACAAATGATATGCTATCTACATAAACTATAAAAACTATCAATAAACTACTTAAAAAATCAGTAAAATTAAATACATAATTTCTCTTTTTCTTTAATATTTTTGTCATATACAGGTATGCACTGATGATTGTTGGTGACATGTATGTTAATGTTGTCTCATGTCAAGCCTCTATGGCACCATGGCACATAATGATAAAATCCAATAGTTAGTTTAAGTGCGAATCTGTCAAGCTGAGCACATCTACAAGTTCAGTGAGCAGTCATGTCTTCTAAACAGAAAAGCAGCAGTAAGGAAGAGAGAAACGAACAGCAGGAAAAAGTACCAAAGAGAGATGCCAGTGGTGTGTTTGTGCCTTATAACTAGTAACCAGTGTGCACTGGGGCCCGTGGTAACTACCTTGCACTATTAATATTGACCATTCATTTATTAGCCATAGAACAGTTGGAATACGAAAGAGAGTATATCCACTTCCTCCTCTGTAACCGAACCATCTACATAATTACACCACCTGATCATCTACTACTAGTCCACTTTGATTCATCCCCTGTGGCTTAAACTAAATGGATATTGGTATTCTATGCAAGGTTAAAAGAAAAAAAGAGGGATATACTGATGCCTAAAATGTACTCACATATCTGTTACTCCAATGAATACACTTAATTGAAAAGCAAATTTTAAAGGTTTTTGTAGTCTGTCATGTTGATCGCTTCATAAGACTCACTTTATAAAATATTAATTGTCAAGAAATGTTTTTTATAAGTTGCTTGACTATCACATGAAAGGAACGCTTCACCCACAAAATGAACATTGGTATATAAGTAAGTTATGATGTGTTACCATAGAGTTGTGATGAAAACTTTGTTTTTCTTGCATACCCCCACGGAGCATATTTATTTCTTGATTGGTTAGGGACCACATTTAGCAAGGGCAAAACTATATCAAAACATTTGTTTACAAACTCTCACACAATGTGTACAGTATAATCCAAGTCCCATTCATCCAGCCATATGCTCAGTGATTCCCAATCAAATGCATTTTGCTGAAATAAAAAGCATCTATAACTAAACTGAAAGTGGAACTTATCTATATTCTCGTCACTACCAGACTCTAATGCTAAAGTTTGTTCGTAAAATTTGCTGTTGTTGGCAGTTTCAAAACAAATTGTTTAAACCGATAAAGGGATTTAAAATTATGTTAATAACTATCAGTAAGAGATGATCCACACATTCACAGGGGAAGCTCTTCATAGGAATGCAACACCTGCTGACATAAATCACTAGTGATGCAAATGTCTGTAAATACAGAACAAAATGGCTTCTGAGCTAAAATATAACGCCTTTTGTCTTTTGACATTAACTGTTTACACAAGTGTAATTTGAAACACTCCGGCTATACATCATAATTTGATCACTTCCCTTACAAATTTCTCAAACTCTCACATGTTTAGGATTCTTAGTATTTCTCGAGACACCAGCCACTCAGAATGAGCTCATATCTTGCATCCAGACACCAGCAGCCTCCAGTGAACTCATATCTTGCAGCTTATCTAAGGCTACTACAAATTAAAGTCTTGCCTTGTGTACAATATCTAAGCTTGTAAAAAATATTTGTTGCACTAAACAACACCAGCACATCTAACCCATAGACTCTGGTCATGCCTCTGTTTATCGAAAATATTTTAAATGTTTTTCAAATGTTAAATGTTATACTTTAAGCCAAATATATCTGTGTGGCCATCTTGGAGTTCCAAAACTGGAGTTGACAAGCACACAAATCACATAGTTATAATAGCTTTTTAGTCATTATGATATGGGTGTTGTCATGTCCTCTTGAAACATGTTACAATGGGATATAGGAATACAATTTGGGATACATTTCTGACAAAAAAAGTACTGAATGCATGTGTAACTTTAAATAAAGCAACAAAAAGCAAACAAAAAAATATTTCCTAATTGTAGCCATTCGAAGGATTCGTAATTGTAATAAAATGAGAGGGAAACAGAGCAGATATATATGCTCTGATGCACTTCACCTAATGCTATTACGATGAATCTGTGTTTTAGGATATGGTCGCCATGCTGCACTATTAGCAGTGCCGCTCCTGTTGGCGCACATTCTTTCACGTTACAGGAGCTCTGAGTCACGCTCCATTGTTTCAGTTGGGATATGCTGCAGATTGATGGGTTTCTTTCCAGGGTTGTTCTTCTGATCCTGATCCCAAAACGCAACACTGCTTCTCAAGAGGCAATTAATCCACCAAAGTGCCACATGCCTTCTGCAAGTAAACATCCACTTCTGTTTGGTTTTGAGTTTGCTGTTAGTCAGTAAAGTGTAGTTAATATTTTGATCCAAATGGTACCAGTTTAAACCAGTATTTCTATATTCAGTGTTTCTATTATTTTGTCATTCCTCACTAATGTTGCATTTAGAGTTTTAGGGCTGCAACAAACCGTTATTTTTGTCATTGATGAATGTGAATAATCAATTGTATAGTCTATGAAATGTCAAAAAACAGTTAAAAAAAATCTAAAAACACTCTAAGAACACCAAAGTGAATTATGACAATGAAAATCAACACATTCTGAGAGCTGGAAGCAGAGAATGTTTGGAAACATTTACTATTTGTGCTTGAAAAATGACAGAAATGATGAAGTGATTATCAAATGGTTGCAGAGTAAAGGAATTCTTTCATTTGTCTTTCTGACACATTACATCTGCTGGTCTGTCTGTACCCTGAGTATCTACCCCTGCTTGGTATACTTGTTGGTAGATATGAAATTCTCCTCATTTGAGTAAAGATGAAAAAATGCTAGTTTTGTTAGCATTGTTAGCGGCACCTGTCATGAGTGTCTGACAGCATGTTATATGTAATATACTCTGCCATGCTGGCAGCTGAGCACTTGTTCGTGTAGCTCAGTTAGAGTCACCATTGGAGGAACAGTAATTGCAGATTAATTATGTAAGGCTGCAATATACACTTTGCTTTGTAGCCCATGGCTAATGTGCTGTTGATGAGGAGGGGGGAGCGGGGATGGTTGTAACATTTTGTGATGTTTCTGTCTGTATCTCTGAGCAGTTTTAAGTCAGTACATTCCAAATGTGATACATATTAGTTACATGTGTTTGCTATTAAATGGTAGAGCCATTATCTTTTTAACACAGACTGAAAATACATGATTTAGTCTCAAACACAAGGAGTGAAATATTTCAACTCACCCCATAGTCCTTGTTACACAGTGTCCTTACCGGCTGCAATGCAAGCCAGCATCAGTGACTACATCAATGCCACGCACTGTTTGTGTCAAATGCCCCGTTTCTATTTGATTCCTGTCCATTGCAACGAAAACACCAAAAGGGATGGCTAAATAAT
>JAPZEB010000011.1:22931434-22953307 GCA_029783705.1 Chaetodon striatus
TGTTGCATCAAGTTAAAAACAACTGCGACAGCAATATATCAAGGTCCGTGACTAAAGGGGGTAGATTTCTGTTTTCGGTCCTGGCCAATCGATGAGCCGGGTTTTCTTCTTCCTCATGCTTGTTTTCTTCCTGGTCAGTAGTCCTTTCAGGCAATCCCACCCCCAAACGTGCAGCTGTTGTAACTGCCTGACGTTGTCCAGGCGGTTTGGTTCACTTTAAAAAGTGCAGTGTGAAAGTAAACAGGACCAAATGAAGGTGTTAAATTTTTCAGCATTCCCCGCCCAACCAAACCGAGTCCTTTAGACTATCCTGGTGTGAATGCGCCCTAAAACTACAGCTAAAGCTACAGATTCATGCCATGTACAGAGTAAAGTCAGATCACAGTTGCTCACAGAGTGAGAGAAAAAGGCAAATAGAGTGGTGCAGACCAGACGTTAGCATCGCCCTGGTTCCCTGGACAAAAAAACAATGGGATTTTTCTATTGGATTTAGGAGTACCACAGAGAATAAGCTCTGTGGCTGAGGTTTCTGAGACTTACAAATTCTGTCCAGCATGATAATCCTTACAAATGAACACCACTTTTATGATTTTTGAAGTGCAAATGAAATCACCAGAAGTAAAAAGCTAATGTTAGGCTATAAACGAACCTCAATGTCACCACCACAACGAGGCTGTAAAGCCGTGTTTGGCGTAATGAGGCTCTTTAGTCTCATTTAGCCACTTGTTAGCAACCATCTTTTTCAAGACACTTAAAATCTTCAGAGTGCATGAGTGGGTTATTTACTTGCATATTTAATGTCATAAAACAAAAGCATTTGTTGACCACAGACCTTATTTCAGGCCCCAAACCAAAACCTCATTCAAAAAACAAATGACTTTAAATCAGGGAGCTGGAATTGCAAAAAAAAACAGGATTTATTCCTGCACTCCATTACTGCCTTACCTCTGTATTAAAACAATAGTTTGTTTTGTTGCCCCCAGAACTCTCTCATCTCTCACCAGTATTAAACCACATGCACTTTTACCACCAGTAACATCAGGTATCGCCAAATCAATCAGAACAAAAATCTTCGTTATAGCCACTTTCAACGTAAAGTAATATGTCAGCATTGTGTTCACAGCTTTTTTCCGTTGCCCCCAAGTGGCCAAAAAAATCAGTCACAGGTTCAAGAGGCCGCAAAAAGCTTAAATACCATACATTCATTCCAGCACAAGAAAACTTCTGTGCAGCGTGACACATAAAGGGTCTAATACGGGATATTAATAAAGAGTGAAAGGTATACCTCCATGAAGTCATATTCAGTCCTTCCAGTGAACTAAACCTCTCCAGGGGTGGGAGTCTCTGCTGTGTTATTACTCCAAACAAGCCTAAATGACCGACACGCCAAAATAAGGAATGACAGGGATGAAGAGGGGATTTGAGGGAGAAGTGGGTGTTGAACGACCTCTTTCAGCGAGTTTGTTTACAACTTGTCAGTTGGCAAATAAGCGCAAAGTGAAGCGAGGGGGCATCGGGCCAAGTGCGGTCAGGACACCGCCGGTCAGGCACGCTGACTCAGACGAGGCTGACTATGTGATGCTGCCCGGCCCAGGCAGATGCCTCCGATCTAAGTGCAAATGTGCGAGTGAGATCATCGATGAGAAAATGTGTCATTTCCTCTGGGATACACCCTTGTTAATGACCTGTCAAATTTTACACACAGCAGACTTTATGTTCTGTTAAACACCTGATGCTTTTAGCAGCCACAGAATACGACTCAGTCCCTCAGTGATTTATGCGATGCCTCCTCCTGGCACTCTATTTATTTTATTCTGAAATAAAAGGCACGGACCTACATGGCAGAGAGGTTTAACAGTCTGCCATTTTAACTGTCACAGCGACAGATATTATCTGCGCACTGATTAAGGGACTTGAACAGTTTCCACTGATCCAAAGCGAGGTTCAGACCGACTTCCAACGACTTACGCAGCGGCTCGATGGCAAGAACGGCAGACACAGTCGAGAGAAAGAAGCAAACGGAGGCAGACAGAGAGAGGGAAAGCTGTTCAAGTTCCTCGGGTGACACAGAGCAGGCCGCTGCGGGAAACCTCAGCTCCTTCATTCACTGTGGTCTGAGAACATAAAAAGCACCACACTGTTTGATCTCCAGACTTGAATACGTCTCTCAGCTTCATAAAAAACATAACACAGCTTTGGAAACCATATTCCCCAATTATTCCCCCGTTACCCCACACCCCCCTCTTTCTACCTCTCTCCTTCCATTCCTCCCACATTAGCGATTCTGTCTTTGATATCAAAGTGGGATGAAGATTAAAGTCTGGGTGAGGGGAAGAGTTGCGTGGTATGGGGCAGCTCGGCACTTTGCCACAGCTTTAGACGGGGCTTGATCCACGGAGTTATTCGCCCTCTGTCTGCCCACCGTTAGCTCTGTTCCAGTGACCGAAGATGGCTGGGAAATGAAGGAGGGCTTTTGTTAGCTCTCATCCGAGCTGACATCCTCGACACCTACGCGACATACTCCGTTATCCAGTCACACCTCGCGCTCCAACATCTCCAGAAGGATTTAAAAGTCTGTGTCTGGGAGGAATGTGACTTTATAGCACTGTGAAAGGAATGCAAAGGCTAAGCTTCCCTTTGAGCCTCCGGTCTGCTCTCCAGTTTTACATTTATCAGCATCAGCCCAGCAGCTAAGCACCTGTACGTCAAATCCCACCAGATACATCACCACCTTCTCAATTCCACCTGCGCACGCACTGTGACCCCACCGTGACCTAGGAAATATCACCAATTATGAAGCAGTTGGAAAGGTCAGAAGGTCAAATCTCATGTCAGTCACTTTTAAGACTCATGTTTGCTATCCTAGTCACTCAGTTGGTCTTTGCAGGGTCTTTACCACATGCAAAGAGAGCAGTATACATTAAGATCTGTCTGCTAATAGTACCACATATTTAGTTTTGTGTGACTATGAAGGAGTCTGTTGCACTTTCATGTCTTAGTTTTTAAGTGTATTTCAAAATACAAGTGAAGTAACAATGAATAAATCATTCTTCATCTTTGGTGAGTCTCTTCAGGTCACAGGATTGCAGGATCGAAACATCACCCTTTTGTTTTTTGGAATAAAGGTTGCATTTTTGGTGAGTGATGCAGCTTTTCTTTGCCCTGTGGTTTGAGGATTTCTGTCATGAAACGCTGACACGGCATTCCCATTTCCATTTATGGTGTGTTTCCAGTGGTCTTACCCTAATTGGGGACAAGAATTTAGAAGCATTTTAACTAACATACCACCACTCCTTAAAGCTGACAACCAGAAAATACACTGACATGCCCTAAGGGTTGTTCATTATGGTAGGCAATCTGTTAATGTTTTATTTCTCCACACAGTAAGCAAATGTTAAGTTTTCTTCCCTTTCCAGGAAAAGGGAGCAAAAGAAGTTCCAGAAGATCCATTTAAACTGAGAAAAGGTCCCGAACTCCAACAAATTTTCAGTCTTTATATTCTCATGCTTAATTATAGAGGCACATTTTAATGTAACAGAAATCCCAAGTCGTTGTAATGATTCTACTGAATGTAGGTTCATAATTTGGTAAAGAAACCGTTTTGGTAGTTCAAAAAAAGCGGGTTGTTCTCATGAAATGTTCGTATGTATACCTATGAAAAGTAATGCACCAGAATTCGTAAATAACCCTTGTATACAAGAGGGCTACAATCACATGACCAATACGATGATGGGAGAAAGACGGAAGTAGTATAAAGAGCAAAAGTGTGCTTAAAGCCCTGTTTCCACTGAGCAGTACAGTTCAGTTCAGTTTGGTACACTTTTTTCCCCTGAAACTTCACTGTGACAACTTTGACCATCACTTTAGTTTTTATATGACAGACACTTTTAGTGATGAGAGGATCTTCAAGCATTTACATATATTAATTCTGACCTGGTAGTGTGAACTGCATATATTCTAATCCTCACCCAAGGAAAAAAAAAAGCGCCGCGGAGCGTTGTTCCTGTGGGCCACAGCAACACTAAACCCCTGTCCTCCACTACATGCACAAACCCGCTATTTTTTAATATCCCATGGAGAGAGACTCTCACTGCAGCCTGTTTTATTTTGTTCTGAAAATGTCGGCATGCAGCTTAATTCTGTGGACGCTAAACGAGGTGCAGACTTCCATCTGTGTCACTGGTAATGAGGAAATATAGTGAGTGCTGGACAGAGCAGTGAGTGACAACAACCCCGCCCACATTAAAGAGAACTGAACCTAGTGTTTTGCGGGAAACACTAGGGTCTAGGTACCATGTCTGAAGGGTAACGTTTGGTTCCAAAGGTATGATACTGAAAATGTTTGGTGGAAACTGGGTTTAGGAGAGCAGGTTGGGGAGGTGGATGGGTCAAATAACACAGGACTTTCCCCCTGGAGGCCGGTATTCAGAACTATGTGAAACAAGGTGAACTTTTAGTTATTTGAAGGTACGTCACCACGTTTCTTTACCGAAACCAAACCAGAGTAACTTTACTTTAAGTATGTCACATTACGTGTGGGACGCTAATTCGTTAGACTTCTTACAAACCATTGTATTGTACCACTTGAAAAAGACTGAAAGTCTGCAACCAGATGATGGTAAATGGATCACCAGTTATTACAATTTATCCTGAGGGGGACATGAATGTGTTTCAAGACATTTCACAAATGTCAAAACCCCCACACTGAATCTCATAATCGTGCTAGAGGGAAAAGTCAGCAGATCACCAAAGCCATTGGGATACATCGTCTAGATAACGTGGATATCTGTATTTAATAGTTGTTGATTTATTGCAGTCTGGACCAAAGATGTGGACTAACCCACCAACAGACACTGTCATCCTCGAGCCAATGTCACCAGCATGGCTTTAAAACGCAGATTATCCAACTCCACTGGCTTCAATAAAGCGACATGTGATCAAAGAATTTTCTTCAAAACAAGTAGAACTGCACATGAAACAATATCTCATCCTTTTGGCAGATATTTGGAAAAAATCAATAATAGAAGGCATACTTTGCACTGTGAAAGACCCAGCCCCGGGGTAACCGCTAAAACTCGTTCCCCACTTGCAAAAGAGACTTGGGAACATCATCACTTGTGATAACTGCTGCCATCGCTGACTTCAAAGAAAGAACAAGGGAGCAACAGGGGGAGTGTATGCATCAGTGGAAACCCTCAACCAATCCTCTAATGCTACCAGGACCATTTCCATACCGCATTCTGGCTTCCTATCCTCACTGACCTCATAAAACCTTTGCAAGCACATCACAGTTGTCGGGTGAAAACAAAAAGAAGGAGAAAAAAATGTGTTTTTAGCTTGAAAGGCATGCATTTTTATAAGTAGTTTAACTGGCTATAAAAAAGGTTTCACACACCCCCAGGTCAAATGTTGCTCAATCAAGTGCTTTGAACTGAAAAATATGCAAATGTTCAGTGGGATATTGACAATATTGTCCGACAGTGACATCTAAATGAGTAGCAGCATGGTTTCCACAAACATGCATATATTATAACTGGACAATATCTGAAGATTGTGCATTGTCAAAACAGCAACAGCATGCGAGGGCAAGAGATTGTGCAGCACACGGGCCAGAGAGTGTCTATGAGAAACAGGGATAGAGAAGGCGATGGGGTTCAGGCTGGAGACTCTGCTAGAGCAATTATCTTGTTCCTCAAACCTGCCGTTTAATGGAAATCCTAGGCGAAAGCCAAACTACACGCCTGCCTTTAGGTATGAGCCTTCCAACTGATCCACGCCCCCTTCTCCCCCTTCTCTCATTCCACCAAATATTTTCATAGGACATCTGACTTCAGTGGCTCGCTATTAGTTCCACAGGTGTGGAGAGACAAACTCCATTAAAACACCCCGGGACATTCCACCACTGCACTTGCCATGGGCCCGATACATGTCATACTTTCTCCCCCTTTGTCTCATCATACACTTCATAATTTTAACGTCTTTCCAGTACCTGTCCGTTCTGACATTCCCCTGAATGTAATCAGTCACCGCGTTTCAGAATTATATCAATTTAATAGTTGTTCACTTGGGTTTCTCCGCGTATGAACGTGTGTGTGAGTGTGTTTATTGCTACAGTAGCTGGAAATATGCAACCAGCCTTCTCCGCTGCGAGCTGTTGTTGTTTTAAGCCCCTTGGAGGTCTCTGTGTAACTCCCACTCAAACTGGCACGGGATACAAACTGCAACCAGATGGAGGACTTCTGCCATTGTTTTCCAGTTGAGCAACACCATGCTAGCGGGCAACACAGAGGAGGAGGAGGAGGAGGGAGGTGGGTGAGAGCATCATCGACCAAATCTGAAATCTGTGCTCAGAGGGCATGCAGTACAGCTTGGAAAAGGATTGTATGTCTAGCCTTTCTATCCCCTCTTCTCTCCCACTGGAAATGCAAACACCCTCCTCTCATTCACCCTCTTGAGGTGTGAAACTATGCTAGAACATACCCAAAAGAACACGTGTGAATGAAGGTCATCAAACAGAGATATGATGGTCGGACCAGAGCAGAAGGCATGGCTGCCTGCAGCCCACAAACGACCCCGAAACGACTCAAAGTCCCGCGTACGTAAATTGCCCACAAAACCTCTCCTTCCTTTCAAATCACTCATCTGCTGCTGAGAAAGCATAACCCCTGGCCCCGTCTGACGCGTCTCTTCAGCGCGACGCTGTATGGTTTGGACGCCGGTGTGTTTACTTAGGTTTGGAGAGGGAGGAGTGAAAACCCCAACGCGTTTTTTTTCTATGCAAAACTAAACGAGATGGGGACAGGAGACATCAACTCATGCTCAAAGCATGGGTTAGTAAAAACTTCACGTGTGCTGGAGGTGGAGGTGGAGGTGGAGGTGGAGGTGGTGCGTGTTGAGAGCGAGGTTTGTGGTAGGCGGGTATAAAGGAGAACAAGCTAAACGTGTCCTGTAAATCAGAGGTAATGGCTTTTGAATGGTCTGTAAAAATGTTCTGAGGTCTGAGCTGCAGCGGGAGGGTGAGGGTGCATATGGGCATGTAGGCATATGTGTACGCATGTGTGTGTGTATGTGCGGTTATATGTTCCTGCAAACCACAGATATGCTACATTTGTGCATTTCATACATATCACATCATTTTTAAAGTAACGTAGCTCCGATTACATGAATATGAGCTGAATTTGTCATCTGAAGGTGGAGGGGATGGTGGATGTCTTGATAGCTGGGTAAGACAGCTGCCAAGCCACAGGACAATGTTCAAGACCAGCAAACAATGAAACGGGTTTTTGAGACAGGGTGCGACCATACCAACAAAACCAGGTATTTTAAGCCAAAACAGTATCTTTCACTATGATAACTAAGTGGTTTTTGTACTGAAACATAACCGCACTTTGACCGTACCACTGTTTAATTCTAAAGAAAATAATGTCTACAAACATTACATATCCATGGTTTGCAGAGACGCACAATCCGAAATTTATTGTGATTATTTGTTTGTGAGATACGCAGCTACTGTATGTGTGAGAATAAATCTAAGTGGTGTGCAAAATTGTTGCTACAAGGTGCAAAGAGCATAGGGAACACATTCTCATCCCCAACTTGTTGCATACAGAAGCTTGGTCTATGGCCCTTCACGGCAAAATATGGCACCATAGCTACCCCTCCCTTGAAAGTTTTGGACACACGTGTCAATTTCGACTCATTACATGCATTGTGTCTTTCCAAAATACACTTGTGTCTTCTTATTAAATGCATACAGTCTGTTTTTAGACTTACTTTTTTAGGTTTAGGCAACGAAAGTACATGGCTAGGTTTAAAAGAAAACATCATGGTTTGGTTAACAACTAACTGCGTTTGTAACCAATGTAATGTAATGTAATTTCACAGACATACGTCACGTGACATACATCACAATCATGATATGCTACACATACGAGCACACTATGTTGTTATTAAAATAACTCAGCAGACTTTAGGTTTCACATGGGACGCAAACTGCGGTCTCCCGGTTGAACGTTTTTTTGACCCTTCCACCTTTACTCCCATCCAGCCCTATTCGGACTATCTCGCTCCTTATCCCATGGCCGTTGCCCGGAGCATCAAAAAATGCCGCTGTGTGTTGCGTCTCATACTGACACTAAAGGGTGTCAGTATCTGACGCTAAGGGCCACTGGCCAAGTGTCGGTATTCGCTGGGTTAGGAGTAAGACCAGGTTGGGGAGTCCTTTGTAATAGAGTACAGTATCAACAAGGCATTGCTGTTTAAACTGTTCACCAGTGGATTCTAGGTATGCAGATAGTTTTGTGTGGTGAATTGTTGCTGTGAACACCACTAATAAAAATTCTTCTCTCTAGCACTGTATTAGAGAGGCAGCAAAAATGTCAGAGATGGATATCTCAAAACTTGGACAAGTAAAACCAAAACTATCTGCAGGGCCTGATACCACTAGAGGTGAGTAAGAAAATGTAATGTGGGTGAAGAGGTATGAGGATTTGCGTGCTTCAGAGGCTGACTGGGGTAAAAGAGAAAAAGGATCAAGACACTGAAACACACGCCATGGAGTCAAGAAGGAGCAGCGATTATCCGACATCTCCATCGTCCTGCTCCATATTTGCACTCGCCGGGCTTTGCTAACACTGGCCAGGATCGCGTGGTATGAGAGAGCTGTGTTTAGACGGCTTTTCACAGCCCTTCAGTTGAGAACAGAGCAAATAGACATAATGCCGAAATAACAGTCGTCGGAATGCAACGCTGCATATGTGGTTGTTGGCCTTGGATGGAGATTTAAGGTCGCGAGGCAGACAGATAAACTCCCCCCCCCCCTTTCCTGTTAGATGTCGGTCTGGCCTGTCACGTTTTCACAGGAGGTTGTTGTCTGAGGGTCTGGTGGGAGGGGTCGGGGGGTGAGAGTGTCAAACAACAGTGGGTGACACATGCGGCTGGTATTAGCACTTGGAAAAGGTGGCATGGTGCATCACAAGCTGCCAACATGTGGTCAGTATGAGTCACGGTCACTGCCCTCAGTCTGCAGAGCTACACTGGTGGGTATATTTTTTTTTTAAATCACACAGCATGGGAATGCGATGGTCAGGTGTATCATGGTTGAACATGTGTGGGAGGAGATGACTGCTGTAACTCTTTGCCTTATTATTTCCACTGTGGAGGCAACTAAGCAAACAAGAATAACCTGACATTTCAAACACATATGCAGACTGGATGAAAAAGGGTAGCATCATGAAACAAACGATGTGGTGGCACCAAAAGAATGCAAAAGAACAAAATTTTTGTATACTTTACTATAGGTCACCCACAAACAGATGAGATAAAAGCTGATTTAGCAAACATACAGTGTGTTTTTAACTACAGTTTGCAGATGCTGAGTGTGAGATGACCCTCAGAGCTCAGAGGACAATGTCATGTCACATAAACACTCCATTTCTAACCCCAACAACCCTCTATCATCTCCACACAGCGGGGTATTGATTGGTGTAGAAAGTACATTTAATTTCTCTCTCAGCAGGTTAGCTGAGCCCAGCTGTCCTTCAGATCCCTTTTTCTCTGCCTAAATGGAATATTCCAGAAAGAGTACAGAGTGAGTACACGTGTGCCTTCAACACCTCCACTCCATAGGGAATGCTGATTTGATGAGTTCCTGTCATGGAAATCACATGGCAGTAATACACTGGGGAGTTTTTCCAGCACTCAGTCATGCTGTCATTTGAATATGAGTTATCTGTTGTGTAGGTTGATGCTTATAGTATATCATCTCTATTTCTGCATTCAACAAGAAGTGTTTTTCCCCAGCACAATGGAAACGATTTCAAAAGCTCAACAAAACACTGCATCAAAAAAAAAAGGAACAAAATGAAGTGGTATTCCTTTCCACAATATGTAAAAGCTTCTGCTTCCTCCTTGACAACAACCTCCTACTTTGAAATTCTAAGGTGTTTTGCATGAAAAAAGCGAAATGCATAATTTTGTATCTTGCCCATAAAATCAGAGAAAGTAAAAAACGATTCAAGAAGTGTGTATATTTGAGGTCAGTGTTGTATCAGTTATAAAATAGACATATCTATTGATATCTTTGTATGCATTGAAAAATGGGTGAAAGTAGGAGTGTGTCTACATCTGTATCTTTTTATCTGTTTTATACAAACATGCCTCACACTACTATTTTAAAAGGGAAGTGTGTCAGTATTCCACACCACCATCTGTTTACAGGTCTAGGGGAGCGCTGCTGGTGTACATGTGAAAAAAAAAACCTTTTGAAGCTCCACAAAGACCTGTGTGAAGTCTGATAGATTGCCTCAAGTGCAACACATTCTTACTCTGACCTCGTCACATATAGACGTTTGGTTATGGACTTCCCACGTCAACACATGATGGTACCCTGGGTGTGGTGGTTGTTGACGTCCTGAGACATAGTCTCAACTTCAGCCTGTTTTTAGAGTGCACTTACGTTCTTTCAGGAAATGTGCAGTTTGCATACAGTGTCATTCAAAATCAACGCACTGAGTCAGTACAGTTTTTTTCCTTCAAAAACACACACACTTTGTTAGGTAGAGGAAAAAAGAACAGGGTTTGGCTTTACAATCGCAGGGCAAGCAAACACTGGCCTCCTAGGTGAAAGTTGGTAGTTGTTGGACCCTTCTACTGCACCTCCTACCCAACCCACCTGCACTTCCGCCCCCTTAACTTATATCCTTGTCCCGCCGCGTTTCCCCTCTGACGCTGCTGGGTGCCGTTAAACAATAACAGCAACTGGCCGTGTATCACGCCGACATAAAAAGGCAGCTTTTTTCATCTGCGTCTGATGCTGGAAGTCCCTGGCCAAGTGCCGGTATTCAACAACTTCCGAATGATACGGGGTTGTCAAGTGATGTCTTCTGAGGCAAAGTTTGTTGGGTCTGAACACTACAGGTTGGTACAGTTCCTCATGTCTACTTAAGGCTACATTTATTGCTGCTAGCATGACTTTGCGCAGGGCAATGGGACTAGCACTGAATACCTGCCCATGTGAGTTGTAATAATTAAACTTAGGTGGATTATTTGTAGGATGCCTATCAGCGTTAGATGTGGTTGACATTCTCCTGACCAGTCCCAACAGATTTGGTTCCCTAGGTAAGCTTCCCCTGTTAAAAAATATATATTATTATCTTTTATATTTATTGTATTTATTACAAACAAGAACAAGATCTAATGAGAAATTAACAAAAATGTATTGTGGCAAATCATTTTGCCATCCCACCTTGAGTGGCATCCTAGGCAGCAGCCTGTATTGCTAATAGGAAGATCTGCCACTGCTCCTGACGTCACTGGGAATCAGAAATGGGGGTCAAACTCATTGTTCCCTCTGTGGTCACCCAGAACTCTATGAATCAATGTCATTACTGTACAGAGACAAAACAAAAAAGGAGAGGGCTTGGAGAAAAGTGAGTGAAGCTAAAGGACTACATGCTAATTCTGAAAATATATATTTGTTACTTGTGTATTTTGTTGAGTTACCTCATGGCAAAATGCTCTGGGTAATTTAAGTTGGGCTTTTATTGTGAAAGTTAAAAAAAGAAAGAGTGAAGCAGTAATGCGTTGCCACGGTCAGTGTGAAAAATAATAAGTTTCTGTCTTGGGTCACAGTGGTTCAGAGCACTGTTCACCACATTTACATCACTTGATTTCCATTATCACATGTAAAATATAAATTAAAAATTAGCTGACTTCTCCAATTAGTTAGCACAACCATTAGCATAGCTGTTAAGGGCAAATATTTGCAAGTTGCATAAAACTCCAATAAATCTACAGCCATATTTGCCCAAAAAGGCAAAAAAATTTGCTTTGTGTTTGGTGTGAACACATCTTCACACACCCATATCTCTGATGAAACTTTTGGTGGCCAAGTTGCATTCTGGGTAATGTAGGAGCAAGATTTCGACAAGGAAGAAGAACGCATGAAATAGAAAAGATGATAGCTCTGGTTGATATTTTTTTTTATCTACCCTCAGTAAGTCCGACAACAATATTAAAGAGTACTCTTCTTGGTTTCTAAAAAAATCAACAACCCCAAAACCTTTTATTGAAAATCGTTCCAGGATCATCTACAATACCTCTGCCAAAATGTAGAATCTAGTTTGCAACAAAGGTCTTCCAAGTTGTGCATTACGAAGACTTATGTGCTTGTTTTTGTTTTTGCTCCGGGAAGCAACAGCATCAATTTTCTGCAATATAACTGATGTCATATGAGAAACCATTAGTTGCTGAAAAAAAGTGGCATTCACCTTTATACTCAGAAAGGGTATTTGTTCCAGAAGTGAAAACTGAGTTTTACATTTTCTCAGCTTTTAGCAGTTGACACCTAGTGCCTTTGGGAGTGTTTGTGAATTACAAAGTATAATCATATGTTTCCCATAGGGATGATATCCCCATGTGTCCTTTATTGTTTCCTGGTAACCCCTCCTCTAGGGCTTTCATAACAACATCCAACCTCATTATAAGTAAGAATGACATCACATCATCTCTCCCTGAAGGCACAGTGTGGAACAGTGTTTCCAGGGTGGCTGATGATCACAGGAGAGTTTTTGTCGTCACTTGACAAAAACACTAAACTAAATGTAACAAATGCACAATCAGATTTACTGAAGCAATATTAAACATATATGAAAAATCAAACAATATGTGATGACTTGATGATTTTCTTTATTTTGTGTCATGCACACAAACATGTGCCCAACTCTTATGGGTTTGTAACACACCATTCAATGATGTTGCAGTGACCTTTCCAAAGTACATGTTATTTTACTGATCAGTCCTCAAACAAAATTCTTTCCTTCTGTGCAGAGTTTGCATGTTCTCCCTGTGTCAGCATGGGTTTTCCCCGGGTACTCTGGCTTCCTCCCACAGTCCAAAGATATGCAGGTTAGGTTAACTGGTGAATCTAAATTTGCTGTAGGTGTGAATGTGAGTGTGAATGGTTGTCCGTATCTATGTGTCAGCCCTATGATAGACTGGCGGCCTGTCCAGGGTGTACCCTGCCTCTCCCCATATGTCAGCTGGGATAGGCTCCAGCCCCCCTGCGACCCCCAACAGGATAAGCGGTTATGAAAAGTGACTGAATGAATAAGTAATATAGAAAATAAACAGACTTAACCTTATGTATTAAAATCAGTGGCCTTTACTATTCTATTATCACATGTTGTCAAAAGTAAATATCAAATACAACTGGATATCAGTACTGCAATAAATTGCGTTAAAAAACATTTCCACAGATCCCGTATGATCCAATAAAACAGCAAGATTACCAGTGGTTGAAGTTAACACACATCCAGCTGAGTTCTTGGCAGCAGTGAAGAAAATGTTTGCCTAGTCGATGTGACTTTTAACCAGAATGCTCCCCCGGGTTCAGGACTGGGATTGGAGTGAAAGGTTGTCTATAAAATATGCATGTCACACTAGGGGCCAGTGGTGGAGTAAGTGTGAGTGTGTGTGTTTTTTTCTCTCTGTGTCTGTGTGATGGGCGGAGTGCTAAGGTTTTACTTGAGAATCGGAGAGGTGTAGAGTGTATTTTAAAATACACTCACATTCTGTGAGTAGATTTATGCTGTGACTGTATGGAATTATAATACAGCCATAATTCAACAGAAACTACGTACCCACAATAGCATTTTGTGCACAGAAGAACAGGATGTAAAAGCCCCCAAGTCTCTTTTACCCACACAGTGACTTCCACAGCAGCTTTTTATTTTACATTATTAGAGGTAGTTCCTATAGTTAAACCCTCTGTTTGGCTTTTAAATGACATTATGGTTCCTAAAAATGTTCTTGAATTATGACTATGAATTTAAATGTATATTTAAAGCAGCATTAAGACATGGAGACAACAAGCTGTAAACATACATTTACCGATTTGTCTATCGAACAGCTGCTAATTTACATATTCTGCGCACACATAACATCATTTGAATTCATTTGGAGTTGTGTTTCTGGGGACCTAATGAGTAACCCAAAAGTCAATCTCCTTTTAGCTCTAGTTTTTGTCTTCACCAACTCCTGAGGAAAAACTTCTGGCTTGTCAAATACTGATGCTTTGTCATGCCCTCTCGACGTGTGATGCCGATGCCCAAGGCACCCTGTAGCATCTCTTGTAGAGGCACAGTTGTCTCTTAGGCGAAACAGTTGTAAGAGGTTTAGACAACAAAGCTACTTGGTAAGGTTTAGAAAAAAGATCATGGCTTAGGTTGAATAATATGTTTGTTATGGGGTTATGGTTAGAAGTAAGGAAACATTACATAAAGATGTCACATCAGTACGTGACATATGTATGTCACTTAAGTAGAGCTACATCAAAATAAGTCACCTTTTGATTTAACACAGGACACAAATAGTCGTCTTCTTGGTTAAAGGTCTGTGTTTGTTTGACCAACCCCCTCTAATACTGCCATGGGTGGGTTTCCATTAGAGCAGTATATACGATTTATAGGATTTAGTGGCATCTGGTGGTGAGGACATCAGATTGCAACCAACTGAAACTTCTCCCATGTGCAAAGTGTAAACTCAGGATTAGGATGTAGAACTTATTTTAGGATTCCTTCTGTGTTCATCATTCAAGAGGTTTTTACTAGGAGCTAAATTATCTGCAGAGGTGTCTTCCTCTCAAAAACAAATGTACCACGTGATGAAAACTAGTAAAAGCAGTAAAAACACTGAATAAAGCTGTCTCACATTACAAAGCAGCGCTTCTCCCACACTATTTGCCAAGTAGGTGATGTGCTGCTAGCAGTGTTGGGGTCATTACTCTTAAAAAGTGAAATATTACTCGTCACTCTTTTCAAAAATAATATTAATTTACTTATCACTCCCTGTAACAACAGTAATTTGTTACACTAATCGTTATATTACTTTTCCATTACACCCCGCAAATTAGTAAATCCGAATCTCCCCAAAATTCAGACGTGTTCCTCTGTGTGAATGTCTGGGTAATTGCCAGGAAAGGTAGCTAAAGCTAAATAGCATGCTAATTATTTATTTATTTACCTGGGGGTCTTCAGGTGCCTGTGACTGGTATTTTCCTAAAGATCTGTCTGAAAGATGGTGAGTCACTTGTGAAGCATAATTTCATCCACAACATATTCAACCACAAGCTTCATTACTTCTACGTAAAATCCAGTTTTGGTTGCTCAGCCAGTGTAGGGCTCACTTTGGTGGGGTGTATTCCCCACCTTCACGTTGTTAAGCTGTCGGTCATAGAAGCTGAGGTGTTTCAAACAGGAGGTTTGAGGACGTGTTTTCACAGTGGAAAGAGTTTTAGTATGACTATGTGCAGCAACAGTGTTCCTGTAATCTCTATACCTGACAAAATCAGAGTCATGGGAATATTTCCAGTTGCCAATGTAAGCATTACCATCTTCCAAATTAGCATGCTAATTTGTGGTGTACCTGTGCAGCGCAATGATTTTGAAAATTAATCTGCTGATGTGATTGTTGTATTTCAGGTCAGCAGTGATGTGATTACAAAAGTAATGTTGTAATGAGTTTTTTGGCTTTGGGGTAACTGTAATTTTATTATTATGACATTTTTTTTAGTAATTAGTTACACCACTTGTTACTGGAGTAATATTATTACTACTATTACTAGTTTTGTTACTGCCCAACACCGCTAACCCAGCACCTGCTAATGTGTGCTCACCTTTTTGTGATAACGTAAGATCCAGACTTTCAGGAGGTTTTTACTGGAAGCCGAATTATCTGCAGAGGTCTTTTCCTCTCTAAAATAAATGGACCAGGTACTTTAAACAGGTAAAAACAGGGAATAAAGCAGAACACATTAAGAAATCTTTATCTGCTATCTGCTCATAGTGGAGGGGCTGCTAACCACATGGAAGGCCCCATCTAGAGCCAGTGTTTAGATTGTCTGTTCTTAACCACTTTACATGGCAGTGCAACTTAGGACTTTGTAGACAAGGAATTGCTCCCTATGTAGATATAAACAGCTCATTCTAAGGTAACGAAAACACAAACATTCTTACTTTTTGGTGATTATGGGCCCACACTAAAAATTACATGATATATTTAGTTTCTGCCAATATATCCCCATCAAATCCTAAACACTGGACCTCAAATTGGAAACCCATTGCTACTTACACAGATGCTAAAGGGAGCTAAGTGGCGTGACAAAGTGTGGGTATTTGACCACCTGGGAGTGAGACCAGGTTGGTTCACCAGCTAGTTGCTAACATGTTGAAAACAGCAGCTTGCTGCAGCTGAAACAGGGTTTAGGAGAATGGTGAGAGCAAACCAAAACAGTAAAGCTGCAGGCCAAAAAAACTAAAACAGCTAGGTGAGGCACGCTGAAATGCTCTGTGAAGGAACTGCAAACTTGAATGATAATTCTCTGGGGGATCTCATCGGACACGCTAATTTTATCGACTGTTGATATAACTATTGTAATCAGTGCAGCTTGAATGTCATAGACTTGCAGTTGCATTTTGATATAGGCAGATAATGTGCACAACAACTGTACAGATTGCTACAATATCTTCTAGAGGTCTTGAACTTGAGAGCTATGTTGTCAAGGGCAACAGCTCCTCGGAGGGTGTCTCAAGGCAAACTGGTCTGAGGTCAGGGGCTCCTTGGCACTTATGAATCTGCTTCTATAGCCTGTATACATGATCCAGGTCAAGCTAAGCCCATTGAAACAACATGCAGTTACTCCCACATGAGCTCATGACCCACAAGGAGTCCAGTGCGTTAGATGACAGGAGAATGTTCAGGCCTTGACTGATTGATCCCTGGATTACAACTGACTGATGGGGCACAGAGTATCCTCTCAGAGCTAGTGCAGGAGGCTGAGTGATACATTTGAGCTCACCTCTACAGAGAACTGCAGCTCTGGAACAAAACTCTCAGATGAGCCTGGACTCTCTTTTCTGGAGTTTCAGGATGAGAGGTACCTGGCAGGCACAGTGATAGTCAGAAGCCCCCAGCTGAGTTACGCTGCCCTTCATTGTTTCCACATTTATCTGACTGCATAACAGCACTAACTCAACCTTTTACACAAGGCAAAAAGGAAATGTAAGGACATTGCTGTACTGTACTGTGAAAAATTGAAATCTCTACTGAAAGGATTCTCAACAGGAAGATGAAATATAAATTCAGCTGCTGTGTGCAGGGAAAATATTGGTTCCTGAGTGCTCCATCCTGCTTCAATGTCAGGCCATGTAAATATCCAGTGTGGCTCCAGGGCAAAAGCTTTCAAGAGTTTATTTTCATTCTAGGTATTCAAGGAGAAATTACAACCACACTGACAGGAAACATCCATTTATAATCGTTAACTTCAGATGACAATCAGCTATAACGCACCGTCTGGTTCAGCCGAAACAAACATTGAATCTAGATATTTATTAACTTTTTTATGATTGAGGAAAAAAAGCCCTGCAGCAGCTTGGTAAGTTCCATTAATGAACAATTTTTCTTGCTATAGGACAGATCCTGTGGCAGTTGCACCAAACCAAAAACAGAAAAACGGCTCCCCGGTGGGCGTCAGCCACATATTTCCTTTTAATAAAACATGGACATGCAAGTACTCCACCATACAGATGGAATCACTGGATGGTGGTTTGGGATAATGTCACCTCTCGCTGCACTGCCAACCCTTTTTGTTGGTTGCTAGGAGACAACACTGTAGTGCCTAAAGGTTTTCAGAGATAGTGTAATGTTCCAGAGCCCTACTTTTTCAGCCAAAGTGTGAGAAACATGTTTGCAAATATGGAGGAATCCTCGGTGCATCAGTCAAAGGGAGAACTGCCAATATGTGAGAATGTTAATCGCAGGTGTAAGCGACTGAAGCATGTGGCAATGATGTTGTTCAGCCTAAGGAGCAAAGTGTTGCAGTAGTTTAAACAGCAACTTTCGTGGAAAGATTACAAAAGACACTAGAGAACATACTGATTACATAAACTGCTTGATCATATCCAGGGATTAAAAAAAGCTTACAAGTTTATCTTTCTCTCTGTCAGTGTTTGATTCTAAATAACTTGGGTTTCTCCACCAGTGGGGGGCAGTAAAGGTCTATATCAGGTTGACACTCATCCATTGGCAACTTTATTGTTCTTTTCCCTCCTTGCCTTTCTCCTAGTTATGTTTCAATTTTCTGTCCATCCACTCAAACTGTTCCCACACCAAGCAGTGTATTCAAGAGGACCCATTGCAAACATCAAATTGGACGTAAGGGGAATTTCCCAAGAGAACACTCCCTGCCATATAATCATATGTTCAAAATATACTGTTGATTCAAACATCTCTGAAGACCTGAAGACTATTTATCCACCAGGCACAGCGTTTTATAGTACAGGGTAGTTTTTTTTATCCCAAAGAAAACAAAACACTAATCCTCAAACAAGCATTTAAAGCTTAATTTTGGCTTTAGACCTCAGAAGCTTACACCAGCACGTCTCCAAATATCTGCTCAGTGGTATTACAAGCTTAAGCTCAAAACAGGTGCCTTTTAGGTGACGTGATAGATGCCGCAAGAGTTATGGGTAGGAGCATGACTGAGGTTTAGGATTTAAGCAAATTATTAGCTATGTTTAAATGTAAAAGTTTAATGCAGCAGAGAATCTGGAGAGCACCATCTCTGCACATAACCATGATGGGATCCATACGGACATGTCATGTCAAGACCTCTTGAGAAATAAGAAAAAGAAAAGAAAGATTAACTTGATTATGATAAGGTTTATATTGCCTTATGGTTAAGTACTGCAGTGCACCCACATAGGCCTCAGTACCAATTGGATCTTCAAGCATATTTGTACATGGATTTCAACCAGGTAATGCAAACTGCAAATACTCTATTCCCTCACTTGGAGAAACTACCACCACCACACTGTTGTATGCCTCCACAAACTAGTCAAGTTACAGTTTACATACTTGTCTGTCAGACTTGTATAGCCGTGACAGCAGACAACACTTCAAACATGGATGTTGCAACAAAGAAGCAACAGATATCAAACAAGGATGCTTCACACACAGAAGATGTATAAAATGAGCACAGATTCAAGGTGGAACCCCAAGATTAGTGTCACCAATTGGCATCATTATGATGTCACAGTGAAGTTGACCTTTGACCTTTTAGATACAAAATGTCACTACTACATCATCTTATCCTATTAGACATTTGTATGAAATTTTGTCATAATTAGCATATGAATTTTTAAGTCATGGTCAAAAACATGTTTTGTGAAGTCGCAGTGACCTTTTACCACCAGTTCATCCAAGTCCAGGTGGACGTTTATGCCAAATTTAAGGAAATTCCCATAAGTTCTTTTTTGAAATATTGCATTCATGAGAATGAGACAGATGAGGTCGCAGTGACCTTCACTGCTATTTTCTTATTTAAGATTTTTTATTTTGGCTTTATGTAATAGGACCCCCAAATTCTAATCAATTTATTCTTGAGTTCAAGTGAACATTTGTGCCAAATTTAAAAATATTCCCCCAAGACCTTCTTGAGACGTTTCGCTTACGAGAATGCGACAAAACTGACCTTGACTGTTTACCAACAGATTCTAATCAGTTCATCAGTGAGTCCAATGGGACATTTGTGCCAAATTTGGATTAATTTTCCCAAAACCTTCTAGAGATATCGCATTCATGAGAATGGGACAGACAAGGTCACAGTGACCTTGTCCACTATTTTTTTTTGTTTAAGATTTTTTTTTGTTTTTGGCTTTATTTAATAGGACCCCCAAATTCTGATCAATTCATCCTTGAGTCCAAGTGAACGTTTGTGCCAAATTTAAAAGACATTCCCCCAAGACCTTCTTGTGATGTTACGCTTACGAGAATGGGACGGACACAAAGTCATAGTGACCTTGTATGTCGACCAACAAATTCTACTCAGTTCATCAGTGAGTCCATGGAGACGTTTGTGCCAAATTAAAAAAAGAAACACGTTTCTGTGATATGGCGTCCACGATAATGGGACAGACAGTCAACCTGAAAACATAATTCCTCTCATCACGGCTGTCTCTAACACGGAGGTATAAAAAGGTGAGATTTCTTGTCTTCTCTGTCGGTTGCATTTTCTTATCAGCAGATTCAGAGTTGTGGCGAACAAGAAAGGAGATGACCGCGAGTGCAAATGACAGGAGTGGACAAGAAAGAAAGAGTGAGGGGGAGTAAAAGAGAGAGGGTAGTTATATCCTAGGGTCATTAGCAGCATTTCAAAGTCACCCCGTCTTTCAGCGTATGCTGTTTGACAGGCCCTGCCAACAGAATTAGGGATGAGGGATGATGGTGCCGTGATTAGATGTGTAACTCAGGGGAAAGACGGGGCCTGATCCATGGTTACAGCACACTCACATACGTGCATGCAGCAGGACGACGAGGGAGGGGGATAAGAGATATGATAACCTCAGTCTTAAGAGGTGGTCAGTCATTGATTAGATAGCCCCGAAACTCTCTGTTTCAATGCACAGACTTCATGCTAGTCTGCCTGATAAACACCACAGGCTCCCCTGGCTCCCCCTATGAGTGAATTCAATTCCCAAATTACCAGGCTTAAGATAACATACCTGGCTAAATTGCCGCTCTTTATAAGTCTCAAATCTCTTTGTAGATATTCATCAAAGGCTGTTTCACTCCTGATGCGGAGAACACAGGAGATGGGAAACAACACACAATGTGGTTCGTATTAAGGCCTCTGATCTTCTATCTCGAGTCCCTCGTTTTCCGCTACATTCCTTTAGCCAGGGGTGATGTGTGGGAGAAGCAGGGGGGCTGGCATCCTCTCCGCCAGCGCAAAATATGTGCTGAAGCTTCCTTGTTAGCTGGAGATTTCAGGAGGAAAGTGCAGGGCAACTGATGCTTTATCTGCCACCACTTCTTCAGCCTCTTATTACAGCCTAACATGATCTAGCTTTGCTCCAGCTCCGGTGTAATGATTGTACAACCTTGTAGCTTTCTCCGCATTACTACATTACATACTCTCAGTTCATCTTACAGCTTCCCCTTCCTGACGTCGGCTCTGGAGCAAAGTCTGAAGTTTCCATCTGCCCGGTGCCAAGTGGATGCCAGTGATAGTAGAGCTTGTTGAATAAACTGAGAAGGGTCCATCTGTTGGCTGCAGGCTCAGACACGCCCACTCCAACATTAACACTACACACAACCAACATGCCCACTCAAAGACACAGGTACCGCTGAGACAAGGAAACGCCAGCCAGGAGAAGAGGATCCCTTACTTTTGATGGCTCATCAGACGCCAAAACTTCACAGTGGTACCTTGGTACCTCCTTCATCACGACAATCATGAGGTAAACAGTAGGACTGGCTGCTCACAGTGCACACCAGTCTGTCAGGGATGTGTGATTATGAAGCAGCAACCTGAAAAATAAAGTGCCAAAACTGCACTTCCTCTAACGGCCACTTGAGGCTAACTCCAGAAAAAGTCAATTCCTATGGACCAGATTAAATAACTCAACTTAACAGCAGAAATAAACGTTGTTTACAGCCTGGGACAAAAAACGGTTTGGGTCTCATTCGTGACAACTGTACAGGGGGTGAATTTCTTTATAACTCAATGTTTCAATATTATTAAGGCTTAAAGTTATGCATAATTTGGAGTGCAACTGCTTATGTGGGCACTGCTTAACTGCAACTGCTTAAGGCACCGAATCAATGCTAGATACTACGGCGTAGCCTGACGTGCACCTCCCCAGAAATGTAATTACATGTGGCAACAATAAATTGTGAAGACAATAAAGCCTCCACAAAATAACATTTTAAGTCTTCCGTGTGATTTATCCTGGCTTCATATGAGCAGAGGAAATCTCTGCTTGGCGCTAGGCTAATTTATTCAATGTAAAATGCCATAGGATTGTGCTAAAAATG
>JAPZEB010000011.1:22971194-22981732 GCA_029783705.1 Chaetodon striatus
TTATCGTGTGTGGCTGCTCTATAGGAGTCCAACAATCAATACAAAGGCCCAAAAATGAGCATAATAGGTCCCCTTTAAGGTATGTCCTCACCATGTTTCTTTTCCCAAACCTAACCTCTGTAACTTTATGGTAAATATGTAACTCATTCAATCATTTTCCATACCGTTGGGGGTTGTGGGGGGGGCCTACCCAGCTGGATGAGAGGCAGGGTACACCCTGGACAGGTCGCCAAATTATCACAAGGCTGACACATAGAGACAGACAACCATTCATGGCCAATTTAGAGTCACCAATTAACTTAGCCTGCATGTCTTTGGACTGTGGGAGGAAGCCGGAGTACCCAGAGAAAACCTACACTGAACTCACTAACTTACTAAAAACGTAACTTTATGTTAAATACGTACGCATTCATGGGGTTTTAATTTGTAGGATATCATATGTGCTGCGGTATGAGAATATGTTTTAAATTTGTAGTCCCCAAGAGCGAGTTGAGGTAACTCTGATGACAATATCAGGGGTCATTTTCGCTTTTCCTCTTCTACTTTACAAGGTCCTCCAGAGCCACAGAAGACCAAAACACTCTAAACTGAGCAGTGCTCACCATAACTAACAAACTGACTAAAATAGGTGGATTTCCCCTTTAACAGCTCAAATCTGAGGGATGTTGCCTGACTAATGACACTTTGGAGTTTTTCTTGGACAGTTTTCCCTTAATTAATTTCTCATTAACTGGAAGTGAGTTGAAATGACCCAGTCCACTTCACTGCTTCATGACAAGGATTTTCTTATAATGTGGTAATGACTGTAGAGCAGCAACAGCACATTTTAGATTATACGTTCTCCCTCCTCCTCCTGAGTTATTCCTGTACCACACGAAAACACCCACAGGTGCCTTATAATCTTAGCTGAAATGTTCCATTTATTCTTAAGAGGAAATATGTTTAAATTCCTGTGGTGTTGCCACTGGATGAATGTGAAGTAAATGACTGTCACATCTAATGTTTCATGTTCTTTTAGGAATGCTTTTCTGCCGGTGTTCAGTGTTCAAGTGCAGAAAACAGAAAGAAAGACTGGGAAGGATATAATGCATGCACAGCTTAGATAAAACACTGCAAAACACACTGTGGGGAAGTCAACAGGAAAAAGTATATTTGATGGCCTTGGCTATTGCAGATCAATCATAAGTTAGTTGATGAGGAAAAGAAACAGAGCAACAAGAAAATACACTGTTTGGATGCCTGAATTAATTAGAAAATAAATAAAGAATTGCTGGTGAATTATCTAACACCTCGAGACAGATGTGAATTCTGCTCTAGAACCTGGCTAATAAGCCACATCTGCTGCCCAAAAGATAATTGCAAACTTGGACTGAATTGCTTTGGACAATAAAAAGTGCAGAAGCTTAAAGAATATAAAATATTCTGTCAGACTGTGTTATTAAAGCTCCCGGCGAGGGTTTTCTTGGCACACAGTGTGAATTTGTGGCATACTGACCCTATCAATTGGTATTTCTGTCCCACTTATTTAAGAGAGTGTGATGAGATTGGAGGTGTTGTTTGTTTTGTTTTATGGTTGGAGAATTTATGCTGCCGCTGTACAAAACCCCCAGTGTGTTGGTAACCTGGTTTCCTGTGACGCATTTATCTTGCTGTGGCGCATTAGTATTAGCTGTTTAATGGCAAGATCCATTAAAAGCTGAACTGAATAAGTCGCACAAACCTCATGTGGGAAAAAATCTTGGGGTGTAGAGTTAGAAAGAAATAAGCTTACAAGATCTTTGTAGTTCGCTCCTCGTCTCTGCTTGAGGCTAGGGGCTCGAGGCTACATCAGCTGCTACTAGCACATCACACCTGAATGTCTGACTCAACTGTTGGTTGTTGACTTGCATTGCAGGCAATGTAGGTGCCAGATTTTGACACGAAAGAAGAACATATGGAATAAAAAGGATGATCTCTCCAGTTCTACTGCATCAGTTTGCTTTTCAAAATGTCCATTGTGACTCTACTAGTGTCATGGAAGTGCAATGCTAAATTGGTGAGGTACTTTTTTAAGACATACCAACCAGGTCTCACTCTCACCTCGTCACATACAGACGCTTGGTCAGTGCTCCTTGGCATCAGGTCCTGACGCACAGAGGCACCCTTTAGCGGCAATATGGGACGCACTAGGTGGCGGCATTTTTGGCCACTCTGAAAACTGCTGTAGTACAATGAGCAAGAAAGTTAGCATAGGGTGGATTGTCAGGGAGATCAATGGGTCAAACAAACTCAGGACTGCGACCTGGGAGACCACAACTTGTTTACTAGGCCAGGAGCCAGGTCCAACCCACGTGATGTTTTCTGCTACCTTTTTTTCACCATTACTTCCTGTTAGCCTATACCTTGGATCATCAGAGTTGATAACAAGCACCCCCAATTAGGGGCTGTTGGGTCTCAGGGGGCCCAAGTTGTTAACTCAAATCTGAGAAAACTGAATTTTAAGTCTCTAGCCTACCAGAGGGACTACTTGCCAGCACTGTGATATTGGAAGTGTTGAGCTCCCCAAAGTCTTACGTTGAAAATCCACAGAATGGAACCTGGCATTTAGAAACTGCCTGATGCTAACTTGAATATGCTGGGGAATTTGCATAATCAGCACTGATAAGCATAATCACCAATATAGACTATACTGCTTGGCTGATTTGGACAGTATTGGAGAGGTTTTGGGAGTTGCTGAGGATGCTGAATCTATCTCTGACATTTTCAAAATTCAAAAAAGCTGTTCAAACCAGATGTAGGCATATTTCAACTCCCGATGGGCTAACTTTGATTAATTTAAACTGAATTTAGATGTTTTAAAGGATGCTGAATTGAATGGATTGGAAAGGTTAACTTCATATATTTTCACCTCACTTTAAAAGTGTTGTGCATTATAATGAAAACAATTGAAGATGCAAAACGTGTACAAAAAAATGTAGCAGAAAACAAAATGAGGGCTGGACCTGGCTCCCGGCCTACACTGTGTAAAAACTGTTGGCCTATACTGTGTAAAACTGCTCTAGGGGAACCTCGACGTAACATGCAGTGTGACTCCCCACTCTTCCCACGCCAAAGAAAAGCCAACTACACAGTGTTTCAGAAAACAAAGTTAGCAGTTTATTAGTCTTCAGAGATGAGCGGCGCCCAAAACAACAAACAAAAGTATACTTATTGACCCTCAACCTACCTAAAAAAAGAAAAAAAAAAAAAGAACAAACAAATGTGAAACAAAAGACAAGTCTCTAACCTAAACTCCTGCAGTATGAAACAAGGAAACACAACATAGCAATGCCAAAAAAAAACAGCTTCTCACTCCTACTTATACTGCTTTAAAGTGCTCTGTTTTACTAATACCAAACAAAAGAGTACCACAAAGCTAATAAAAATGCACTAAGTAAACTGCAAAACAAAACCCAATTCACCAAGTCCTAAGTGACAATGTTAACAAGTTCACACCCCAATTCACAACGTCCAAATCAACATACACAGACTAAATGCTGACTTTTGTTGGCAGTGGTAGATGAAAAGGGGAGAAAAGCGTCTGTCAGCTGGAGTTAAAAAAGTCATCTGTCACCAGCTGGACCAATCCAGTGAGAGCAATCTCTTCAAATTAACCAATCAGCAATCACCACCTGCCT
This sequence comes from Chaetodon striatus, assembly GCA_029783705.1. Lineage (NCBI taxonomy): Eukaryota > Metazoa > Chordata > Actinopteri > Chaetodontiformes > Chaetodontidae > Chaetodon > Chaetodon striatus. Next base: position 22,974,851 of record JAPZEB010000011.1, read on the forward strand.
TTCATTATCCACTCACACTCAAACACATGCACACACTCTCAGGGTAGGAGACACATCTGACAGATCACAGCAGAAAAAAACACATCAACACAGAAATGACCTGGGTCATAACAAAAAACAAAAGTCAATGGAGTTATTTAAAAAAAAATGTAATGTGTTGGTATGTGTAGCAACCCATGCAAGTATTATGTGATGTATCATGTGATGTTACATTATGTTAGTCACAAACATACTTACTTAAAGCCAAACCATGATGTTTTCTAAAACTTACCATGTGTTTTTTTTTTATTTTTTTACATATGTTCTGAATTAATTTTAAAAGAGACTGTATGTGTTTCATGAGCATAAACTGTAAATTTCCTGTGTATATTTTGAAAAGACACAATGCACGTAATGAGTGCAAATTGATGCGCAGTCCCTACGTGAACAAAACAGATGCAGGAGTGGTACCTAACATTTCATTATTTGACGCTCAGGGCCATCGACCAAACATAAATAGGTATTCAATGAGCTGGGAGTGAGACTGTGTCGGACACACAGTATGTTGTGTGATACAGCTTGCTGTTTCTTGCTGCATTAAAAGAAAAATACATGAATGCATATGGCAGCAACCCAAAGCCAGATTTGAACAATGCTGTGTTTCAAACACATAGGCCAGAAATGGCCGTCAAAGAGGCCAGGGGCGGTCTGGCATCATGCAGTTCCTAGTGCACCTTCTGTTTTTGTATTCTTGAGCACATCAATCAAAGCCCTCCACAATAAGGATGTGAGTCTCCTCCTCTTTATGATCACACACTGGGACAATCTCAGTGTGCCCAACCTTGCATAGATCATACTCACAGACACAAAAACCATTTGGTTATGGTGAGGATAAGATCATGTTTTAGGTTAAAATGCTTTTGGTGCCACAGTTGGCACTGGAAGTGCCATGATGTCTCACTAAAACATGGTTTTATTGTTTGTTGGTCTCCTACAGCAGTCTGCAGTTTGCCAGCCATCTCAACGACAAAGGCAGCTAATATACATATAACCAGAACTAAATCACTTTAAAAATGTTGATATGATACATAGGTATGAAAGGTACAAATATAACATATCCACGGTTTGCAGAAACATATGTACAATGCTAAGATTTTCCTCTGGTAACTGAACTGATAAGGCCATTATTTATACAATATTGTTCATGACAAAGCAGCGATGCAACAATGTGTGCAAACCAAGCTATAAAAACGAATGAGATGTTTTAAAGACTATCTGTTGAACATAAATTTGAACATCACAATCGCAATCATAAGTGAGAGCAATTCCTGCTACTGAGTATCCTTGCAGAGACAGATGTTTTCTGTATGTAGGTCAGGAAGAGAGCAGACTGTTCAACAAACAACAAACCACAACATGGCTTTTCTTTCACCTGTGAATTGTTAGGAGTGTGTTTTATTCCACATGCATATACCACAAGAGCTGTAGCTCACGATGTAACCATACCAGAGAGTTGATTTATGAAGGAATGTCTAGGGTTGGTTATAGGTCTATCTATTTTTCTTTGCATGTCAAGATTCCTTCACTTATTTTGGCTCTAAAACCTGCCTCTTAAATAACTCATGTGTCACAAAATGTTCACTCCTGTGGTTTGACTATGACTCATCACTTTCATGGTTATGATGCACAAATGGGAGGAAGGGAATGCAGTTCTTAATTCTTAATGTTATGATCACAATCATTTAAACTCTCATGTGTCATACCTAGGCACACATTTCCTAATAAGATATTTTTAAAGCACAAATTTGATTGTTTCTACAACTGTGTGAATGTTTAATGTGCATTAGTGTGGGTAGATACTGTATTGTATGGCTCTGGCTATTGATGAGGTCTCTTTTATTTCTTAAATCTCTTTTCAAGGCTATGCTTGGCTATTTCCACTCATACTTTGTCTTTCTAGTTTGGGAATGATTCCCTCAGATGCCATGAATTAGTAATGGCACATCTCAGAGTTGCAGACAGAAAAGTGTTAGCTAAAAGGGAGGAGTGTCAGCTTTGTCTCACCCATTACTCTACAAACGTTTTACCTCAGGTAAAAGACACAAGATCAATTAAACTAAAGCAGATTTCTAAGTAAATCTGCAAATTTATTTGACCCAAGACACAGTGTTGGAATGCAATAATTTTTGTAGGATTTAAACCAAAGTATTGGGAAAATTAAGGTTTTGACAAGGTGATGGTGCCAGATGAAATGTCAGGGGATGACTGAAGTTATTACAATTCCTCCTGAATAGTGAATATCTCCAGTCTCGGATGGTGAGAGCTATCTGTATAAGCTAAAATGAATACCACCAAAGCTGAATAAGATTTATCCTCTGGGAACAATAAGTGTCTGTAGAAAATATTGAGCCAATCCACCAATGTTGAGATATTTCACACAATAGGCCTAAGTGAAAATTTGACCTGCTGATGGTGCTAGATGAAAAATCAAAGGGTGAACAAAGTCATTAGGATTTATCTACTGGGGATCATGACTGCCTGTAGAAAAATCGTTGCAATCCATCCAGTAGCTTTTGAGATATTTCAGTCTGAACAAGAGTGATGGACCAAACGACACACTAGCTTCACCAACCCTTGTGCCTGGTGCAAGCATTGTCATTCGCTGGTCGTCAAATAGTGGCATTAGATCATGCCCCTTGGCGTGTGATAGTGATGCCAAGGGCACCCTTTTCACCTAACTCCAATGTAAACCCAACTGCAGCAATATTTGATGCTTAGAGCAATTGACGTAGTATGAAGCTCAAGAAAGTCCCTGTGGGGTCAGAAGATGCATAGACAAACATAGACTTTTACCTAGGACACCAGTTTGGGTTTCGTGACCAAAAGTCAATTATGTTTTGAGGTAATGTTACATAGCTTACATCCGTATGTTACGTGACATATGTACCGCACATCAAGGACTTTAACTCAAAATGTGATGTTTTTTCAGAACCAAACCAAGCAGTTTTGTTGCCTAAACCTAAACGCAACCGTTTGACAACATTAACCACAAGCTACAACATGTTTCACCCAGGGAACAGTGGTGCGTCACATACATACGCTAAAGGGTGTATCTCACAGAGATGCGAAAGGGTGCCTACAGTGTCGGTATCACACGCTTAGGGGCATAAGAAGGCATCAGTATTTGGCAGCCTGGGATGAGACGGTGTTGGTGCAAATGTAACAGAGTTTGTATTGTATGTAATTCCACTTGCTATAATGTGATAGTCATGTACTGATGTAGTTATGTGGTTATACCTGGGTTATTGGCTTAAGGGCACCCTCTCTCACAAGTAGTAGGTGAATGCCACTGCAGGCATTAAAACATTGCCACTTCATGAGAAAAATGCCAGAGGTGAGTTGCTGAGCATAGCACTGTGTACAAATATTGTGTATTAATGTCTGTATGCCCACCATATGAACACATATGCACAGCGAGTTATGGAAATGTAACTGGAATGAGATACAAGTGGATTGCTGTACTTTTTGAGTGATAAAGTGTCCAGGTAGTGGCTTAATGCACTTTGTGAAACAGCTAGCTAGCCTCTGTGCTAAAATAATGTGCTGTTCTTCTGTAGCGTGCTATGTGTGAGCTGCCTGTATCAAGCCAACTGTATGACTGACCAGTACATACCCTGTTCCTGTTCAGCGAATAAATGTTGGTGTAAAAAGGACGACTAGCCTCCTCATTATTGTCCACGCAATGCAGATTCCAAGAGTTGCTTACCAGCAGTTACAACGAGGCCTAACTGAGTTTCAATTACACGAACACACTCGGTAAGCATCATGTAATCTGGGAGTGTGTAGTGTCTGACAGTAAACCATCAGACTGAAGAGAAACTGTTCAGGTATGTGACTTATCCACACTTAAAGCAAGAGCCCTTCTTCCTTATTTGTCTTTAAAGGTGCACACAGCGCTTATTTTAAATGCACAGACACATGAAAAAGTTTAAGCAAAGGTGTGGGTGGTGCTACTGACAAGAGGTGTCGAGTTACTTTAAGTTACCACAGGGCTGTGTATACGCGAACCCCTCAAAGATGACGTCCAGTACTGGAGCCGGGTACATGTTACGCGGAAATGCCCCTTATTGAACTAAAAGAAACATTCATTCAGAAATCTTGTATTACAGGAAGAGGAATTACAGTATAAAGAGAAGAACAATAAAACAGATGGCACGTTTTAGCATTACACAATGTGCACATTGCTCTCCTCAGACCTCATACAATAATGCTTCTGGATATCACAGCTGCCTATTAGTTTTTAATAAGCACCTTCCTATCCACAGTGGGCCATTAGAGGCCCAAAAATAATAACAGCAAGGTCCAAAGAGTCCATCTACAGCCTGAGCCAAAGAGAAAGACAGAGATGGAAATTCCATTCAGTGCAGAGATGCAGTGAGGAATGAAGGGCTGTATACACAACTAAAAGAACACGCTTCCCTGAAGCATGACTACTTTGAACAAAAATCTAAATTTAGCGATCGACTGAGCAGCTTCTATAAACACAGAAAGAAAACATTGGGGTTTTGCAACAATGGAAAGAAGAAAAGGTCATTACAGCGTGTCGGGAATAGAGAAAGGAGCAGATATCCATGTGACAGAGAAGAAAATCTCTCAAGTTCCCTCTTAACTGTCTCAGGTTGAGTGCATCGAGCAGTGACGGGCCCCTGAAGCAGTCATGGATCTGAATCTAGTTAACCCCAGCAGAGACCTCCTGTCAGAGAGGCTACTGTGGTCGAGGTAGCCATGGCGCTGCTGCTGTGCCAGGTAGGCCTGTTCAAACATACGCCCTGACACCTCCTGGCTCTCTGACCCCTCACCGCTTGCTGATTAGCCTTTCCATATATAGCTTCTCGACTAACTGGAGAAGACTTTGCCCACAAGTCCCAGCCTGTGTCATTGCTTAATCATACATACATTTTTCATGAGAATTTCTTTACACAGATAAAACCTGAAGGTCTCATGATCTATTAAGCTTCTGTGATAGTATCAACTGCCACAAAGCTCAGCTGTCATTTCGACCGTGACAAGTCTCCTGATGGAAGTGATTAGCTGAAAATAAGATGGCTAACTGAAATAAATACATTGTAATGTGGTGTAACCTGATCTGTGTTTCAAATGTACACAACACAGTTGCCTGTGCGTGTCTATGGACCTCAAGATAGAAGGAAACTTGAGATATAATTTTTAAGAATTTTTTTGTGTGACACTTTTAGTAACAGTGTTTCCTGTGGCTGCATCTGATCTGAAGTGCTGACAGTGGAATATTCCAGCCATTAACGTGGTGTCACCAGTAGACAGAGAGGCCATTAATTAAAGGTGTACTTTTCTGATTTTCAACCAGCCTTGTATCATAACAATATGGGTAGTATGTGTAAATGAACTGCGGGAAACTTTCCTCCATCTTACCTGCGCCCAGATTTCTCTGATCATCTCTCAGCTCCAATCCACTGGACGACGCAAAACACTTTAAGGGCTGCTGCTTGAACACATTGTTACTGTATTGCCTGTATCTTGTCTTCGGACACAAATTTCAGTGTACTGTTTGGCTGTAATATGAGAATTTATGAACAGGAGGAGGGAACTATACTGTTTCCTGTATTGTAAAAATGGCTGGAAACACTGAGATTAAACAGTAAAACTAACCAGCGCTGATCAAATATGAACCAAGATTCTGTTGCATAAACATATTTTAGCTCACTGTTTATCTGTAATTTGAGATTGTTTATTACCAGCCAGCCACCATATTGTTTCCTGTGGAAAAAAAGCCAAGCTTCCATTATATCAGCTGCCAGCTGAAGTGTTTATTGGTCCAGTGTGGTGCAGTGCATTGCTGTAGTTGTAGTTTATTTATTACTTGAGCGAAAGCAAATGCTACAGCCTTTTTCCTCAATTTCTAAAATATTTACATTTTTCTACTGCATAGATGGCGTAGTATTATTACAAGACCAATATTCCAGCAGTAAAATACTTCTTTAATTAGATAAAGTTGTGCTGGATTATGTGCATTGCTTTCCTGTGAATCCCTAATGTTTGGGTATGCAATCTGCATTCATTCCTTGAATGGCGGACTCCGCCACTACCAATAAAAATGATCATATAGAGAGATAAATACTAAAAAATGAGGTTTGATTTCATGAAAATAGTACACTTATACACGTTCTTATAACAAGATTTAGATTAAAAGATCAATACTGATGTAGAAAAAATCTTGGTGATGAATAAAATGAACTCCATGAGCCACAGTTGATCTTACTTGAATATGTGTTTAATACAACACAAATCTGATTGGAGAAGCTTTCAGCACAGCATACGTGCACGGACAGAGACACACCAAAAAACAAAGTAAGAAAAAAATGATTGAGGGGCGTCACGGTGGTACAGCAGTTAGCATTGTTGCCTCACAGCAAGAAGGTTCCTGGTTTGTACTCCAGCATCCTCCCACAGTCCAAAGACATGCAGGTTAGGTTAACTTGGCAATATTGGCGACAGTGACAGTGAATGGTTGTCTGTCTCTATGTGTCAGCCCAGCAATATTCTGGCAACCCATCTAGGGTGTATCCTGCCTCTCACCCCATGTCAGCTGGGATAGGCCCCAGCCCCCCCGCTACCCCTAACAGATTAAGCATTTACAGAAATTGAATGAATGATTGATTGATCGATTGATTCAGCCTCATAAAGTGTATTTCAAACACCACACAGATGTGTCTACCATTAGAGTCTTAACATCTACAAGGTCTTCATCTCACGGTATCTCAACCTTCAGACACCCTGGGGCCTCCTCACATATCTGTATGCAGACAGCGAAAGACTCTGAGGCTTCTGCATATACCTCACCATGACAGTGGATGAATCACAGTTTCA
>JAPZEB010000011.1:22999739-23029686 GCA_029783705.1 Chaetodon striatus
CACATTCACACCTACGGACAATTTAGAGTCACCAATTAACCTATCCCCAACCTGCATGTCTTTGGACTGTGGGAGGACCCTCTTGCTGTGAGGCGAGAGTGCTAACCACCACACCACCGTGCCGCCCTATAGTATAATATAATATAATATAATATACTGTCATAACCACAATGTAATTAAACAAACTGCAGTTGAAATTTGTTGGAACATGAGACTTATTTTTGAAACAGTGGTTTAGACATTTAGATAAAATGGACCTGTTACTTATGAAGCAACTTGTTAAATGGAGCGCTTGTTTATTAGCTTAATTATGGTGGCTGAGAAAGGGGCAAATACCAAGCTCGCTGAAAACTACAGCGATGATAAATTTAGGACTGTCATATCCAAGCCCTTTCTTTTAATTGACCAAACAGCAGTTTCAACAGCTGTAATGAGCAAAAAACACGCTAATTTTTAATAGCTACATTGTAATACAATGTACTTTCTTACAAGTTTTGACCCAGCTCTGCACTTTCTTGACAGTTTTTTCTAAGTGCCCTGAATGGATATCCCCCTTACATTACTTTTGTAGCAGTAAGATTCCACAAATTCTAAGTTGAGTTATTCCAAATATTTTAATGCAAAAAACTGACTGTAAATCCACATTTTAAAGCTTATGGTTAAAAAATGTCTTTCATGCCCCCTGACCCATCTTTGTCACCTTTTCTCCCCCAATGAGTTTGCACCCCTGCAGAAATCTCTTTGAAAATTTAGAACTGTATTGCTTTTTTTTTCTTCAGTTCCCCTTACATATTGGTTTTAACAGCAGCCCACACTGGTCCTACTGGGTCACGCTCTCTCTGTTTTTGATATTCGTGCTCATGCGTTTGTGTATGCTGCTGTGCCAAGCTGGTGGGCCATGTGTGGCGGTGACTGCTGCTGACCGACTGACGTTAGTAATGCCATGTTCTTGGCCCTCCTCCTGCAGACGAGGCTTTCACGCTGAGGGGCAGTTTGACCCGTGCTGGTGGTAATGTTAGGGGCAGTGAAATGTCCAAAAAGTTGTTTATTCCCTTCACACATGGACACACACAAAATGACAGATTTATATGTATGCACTTGCACAAGATACACAATACATAGGTGCACATATGGTACATTAAATCACGTAGTTTCACACATGCACACGCAGGAAAACACACGTTTGTGTTCATGTAGATAGACAATGCCAATAGATTGCTTGGACACAATCTCCACCCCATATGGACCCTCATGGCCATCTGTCCCACTGTCTATGTGCCAGGCGCTGCTCGTTCAATCTCTTCCTCTATTGGACCACAGTGCTGCCCCGCTGCAGTAGGCTTCAGCGTTTTAGCCCTTTCTACATGAACTGTGGTAACCCAACATGAACACTATCTACACTTCAACGAACAGCATCCCAGAGGAGCAACTCCCAGGAGCTGTTGAGTTTTAAACAGTTTTCACTCAAGTAAAATTGCAACAGCACATATGGAATTTTCTCTTGGAAGATAGATACACTAAATAATATGTTCAGCTGGGACTGGGCAACATGGTCGAAAACAACATTGCAATATTAATAAGGAGCCTTTTCAAGGTATGATTATAACAAATTGGTGCGGGTGTACTCAAAATATGATCAGATTGAGGTTAAACTGTGTGCCAGTGTTATGGATTATATCAGAAAAACCCTCATCACATGTAAAACAACAATTTCAATTAAGTTTATTTATTGTTATGTTAATCATTTTATAGAAGTCACTTATTCAGACGACACCATTTTTTAAAAACAATAAGCTTTACTTAATGTCAACTAATACACACAACAGCAACAAATGAGGATCAATCAGTTGCTGAAAACAGTCCCTATAAAATGCACTATTTACTTCTGTTTTGGCAGCTTTTTCTCACAGAACTACAGTGCCCAGTTACTTTAGGAAATGACAGAACATTAAAAAAAACAAACTATGAGTTGACCTATATGTTAAAGAGTCAGTTCACTCCAAAATCAAAAATAATATTTTTCATCTTACCTGTAGTGCTGTTAATCAGTGGTAATAGTTTTGGCGTAAGTTGCCAAGTGTTGGAGATTTTGGTCGTAGATATCTCTGCCTTCTCTTATGGAACTAGGTGGCACTTGGCTTGTGGTGCTCAAAGTGCCAAAAAAACCCCCACATCTGATAAACTCAACAGCAATGTCTCTTTCTAGAAATTGTGACCTGGTTACTCAAGATGATCAACAGACCTTGTTGGGAGCAGTTTCATGTAGGAACTATTTTCTTTCTATTAAACTATCACCCCACAGAGGGAACTGTGCATCTACTGCTAGCTCACCTAGCAACACTAAGCTAGCTAACATTACAGCTCAGCTGAAGAAGACGCCATGAATGTTTACATCTCGTGCTGTCATGAGCACAAGCCTCTCGTCAATGAGTACGTCCATGCAGTGGTACAGTCCGCAGGTGTAGTTCGGCAGAAGGAAAAAGTTTTTAAATGAAACTCACACCAAAACAATCTAGACTGATGAATAGCACCACAGGTGAGAGGAAAAACATGAATTTTTGCCTTTGGGATGATATGTCCCTTTAAGATTTATATAGAAAAAAATGAGTTTGGGGCTGAGCGCACCAGAGGTGTGGAAGTTAGAGAGCACTGAAAGATGGACTATCACATTTTTGGTTTTGGTCTTTTCTTGGATTTATTCACACTAACAAATATGGTCACCTACATACAGTGCTTCAGATAAAAACATGCTTGTTCCCTGTAAATGTTTTTAGCCTGTTCATTTGACAGCAAAAGAATTAAGAAAACAAAGACAGAACATTTTTGTTGAATAGGATTACAATTACGATGCACATAACATAATCGGTCAGTCCTCAATTCTCATGGATACACTGTAGCCACATTTCTATATTTGGCCTGTTCAGTCTGTAACTGTAAATTTCCTCTCTCTGGCACCTCTTCCACATATGTTTGTGTTATAGCCGTTATTCCTCTTTCTAAATCTGTACCTGGTCCCATTCTGAGTGCTACACCAGTGATATCTCAGGAAGAGAATGACTCACACTCCCAACCCTGAAACTGTGGAGCAGGAGCCCCCAGGGGAGCCAGTCTGTTAGGGAGGCTGTTCCAAAGAGCTGATAGGCTCACCTTAAAGGTGTGATGCTATCCTCAGACATGTCACCTCATCCAAAAAAAACAACCTTTCCACTGCTTGGTAGTGCCTTCTCAGACAGGAAACAAGCGAGAAAACCCAGGGTTATTTTCGAGGTATTTGTTCTGTGCCTCGCCTTTGATCACATGTCTCTTTCTTGTGGAAATTACAAGCAGAATAAAGTCTTCATGGAATAGAACAACAATGGCAATAGTGATGGAGGGGTAGTGAGTAGAAAGGGAAAGTTGTGTGTTTGCTATGACCTCCTTGGCCATAATTTTTTGGAAATTGTGGTGTGAAATTTTTTGCTCATATATAAATCACATTTGCAGACAACATGAGATTGCCAAATCAAGACCAAAGAAACATATAGAGACATCCAGCACAAAAGGAAACTGTATATTGTCCATCCATCCATCCATCCATCCATCCATCCATCCATCCATCCATCCATCCATCCATCCATCCATCCATCCATCCAGCTTGTCCTTTGCAGGGTCACAGGGAGCTGGAACCCTTCCCAGTTGGCAGTGAGTGAACTTCCATATGTTTGATATATTTGAGACACAATAGCCTCTGCATCCAAAGTATAATCTTACTGAACAAAAAAAGCCAACAAGTCCTTTAACCCATACAACCAACAACTCACAGGCGCATTTTCTAAATTAGTGCCCTTACCACTTGACAACAGAATAGCATGTATTATTGTTAACAGTCACAGTTGTACTGAAAATACTTGGTTGCCACCGTGCACCAGTGAAGTTGCACTTACAGTTTACATTTATTTTCTGTGAAAACATGGATGCCTCACACACATCTTCCACCTGGTAGCACAGAAGATCTATACAGTCAGCATAGTTTCAAGATGGACATCCAAGATTAGTGTCACCAATTCAGTATCTGACCAAATGTCTCTCCTTCTGTGACTGAGATATGACACTGACTAATGGCTAGAAAAGTGTTTTTGCAGAACATCATGACGTCAAAGTGAAGTTGACCTGTGAGGCCACAGTGACTTTTGACCTTTGACCACCAAAGTCTAATCAGTTCATTGTTAAAACAAAGTGGACATTTATTACCAAATATGAAGAAACAAGGTACTCTTGAGACACCGCATTCAAAAGAATGAGACCAACGTATGGACATAAGGACAACATGAAAACATAATGCCTCCAGCTATGGCAATACATGAAATACATCACATGACATACTATGAGATACTACGTTATGCTGTTAAAATGATTTGTTGATTTCTGGTTTCACACACGAGACATGAGCACCCAGCCCATTCTCATTCTAATGTCGCCAAATACCAATGCTTTGTCACGCCTCTTGGCAGGTTATGGGAGGGAGGGGAGATGAATAGCTCAAACAAAATGAGACTTTCACACAGGAGATTGCAATTCATGTGTCATTTGAAAACAATAGTCAATGTTGTTTTATCGTAACGTTACATAAGTTACATATGATCATCATGCACTGACATTCATATGACATTTGTGTGACCTTGTGTGACATGACAAATGTACTTACTTTAACCCAAAACATTTTTTTTGAGCTTAGCCGAATAGTTTTGTTACCAAAACTTAACTGCGACTGTTTCACAACATTAACTATGTGGTGCAATGTGTTTCAGCTCTGTAAATGATAGAAATGCTAAATGGTGACCTGTGTGTTGCTATCACATGCCCAGGGGCGTGATATCAGTGTTTGATGACCTAGGATTGGAAACGGGTTGGAACACTGGTGTCTGGTGAAAGTCCTGTGTTTGTTTGACCCATAGCCCTCCACTTCCTCAGTTTTTAACAGACTTTGTTGCTCTTTATACCATGTCACCAGACTTTCTTCTTTGCTCCCAATATAATTACTGCAGGCACTAGAGGTTGCTGCCTAGTGTAAATATTGGTCCTAATTGCTGCTTGTAAAAAAGACCTCGGTGGTCACATTTTGGAGGAGTACAGTTTCAAAAAAGGTACATGAGACTCTATAAAGATTTAAAGATATTAACAATTTCTGCAAAAAGAATACAAAGGTAATCAATAAGCATCAGTCAAATAATACAATTTCACTGCTGCACATTAGTCATGAGATACTACATGATTGATTTATGTTGTCTAAGATTGCTTGTTGCATCCATTATGGTGCCTATAGGCTTTTTTATTTATTGTTGTCCTTTTCGTTTAATTGTTTGAGTCCTTCTTTTGTGGTTAATTCTTGTGTAAGATTATACTGAGGAATTAAGTTGTATATAATAAAATGTCAATGATATGCACAGGCGGCAATGTCCTTATTATAGAAAATTCATTGTAGGTGTGGACATAACAGCCTTGCAGTGCTCTGCTGCATACTAATACAAGTGCATTTTATAGTTATTAGCTCATAGGGGAAAGCTGAATGATAAATGAAACTGTGAGTAAAACCCTAGATGAAATGCACAGGATTAACTATATATTTGACAAAGACAAGTTTGCCATTCTCTGCAGAGGTATAGTAACCCCTGTGCCTTAAAGTTGTGCGGTAGAGGATTTCTCTCCCAGCACTGCAATGACCTCAAACATGCATCAAAGATAAGCCAGGACTGTTTGAAGTCGAAGAAACAGCAAGCAGTGCTGCCTTGGAGGCTTTTCCCTCCACAGTCACCACACACTCTCTGACTCTCATATATCATGGTGTTTCATTCAGAACTTCAACTATTATTGAATGAGAATCTGAAAATGAGTGAGATTAATAAAGACTGGTGACATCTAGGTTGCTGTATCTCTTGAACCACACCATAGATCAGCGCACTGATAAACGTTTACCTTTTTCACTATGGAATTCTAACACATTGCCTATGAAAGTCCCACTTTAATGACTTTACCCTCATCATCATGGCACTCAACACACTTCACTTGGGATGGCTTCTACTGAGAGGAGTCAATCTACAGATCCTGACACTCATCTCAACAGCTTTACACTTGGCAATCCCTAGAAAACACGCTGGAGGTTACAGCCTGATGAGGCCAGCAGAACTTCACCATCATCATCAAAGAGCATTGAGATAAAGTTACCAAACTGGGCACAGTCCAAATCCTCCATCCATGAAAATCAAAAACAAGTGACAAGGAGGAAAGTAAAGATGTCCAGTAACGAAAGTTATGACATTGTAACCCTAGTTCTACAAGCACTGGTTCTGCCCTCTACAGGACTCTATGGGTAATATTCTCCTCCCATCATGAACATGCAATCGCCCACTGAAATTTGCATAAACATAGCCAGCTAAGCTGCCTACCTGAATACGTACAGAGTCTACAGTATATGTGACAGGGCCCATATGTAAAGAGCTCTGCCTGAGCCAATAGAAGTAGGGTTACAATTGTAACTTTAGTTCTACGTCCTCTACAGTACTCTGTGGGTACTTTGGGTGGAGTTTAATGAATGAATGAATGCCTTGTCACGACTTAACATTGAACCAGCCACACTGATTCTGATCAGTGTGCAATGGCCATTGCTAAAGAAAAAAGGACAGTGGATGCCGCCATACGCCTCCTATATATATGTAAATATATATATGTACTGTGGGCTCCGCATGTATTCAGCTAGGCATGTTTTGATTGGCCAGCTAAGTTTATGTAAATCTCAGTATGCAAATGAATGCTGGTGATCGGAGGAGGGTATTAACCATTATACAAAGACTCCAGTAGAGGGTGGAGCCTGTGTGAGATAGAACATGACTTTTACTTATTACTTTAAGCAACTTGTCAGAGCAGTCGATAAGACAAAGCCGACCAATCATGTTTAATTAATTAAAATCAATTTGCCACAGGTGAACTCCGCTCCATCTTGTTTCCTGCAACTTAACTGGGGTTCATTTGTGGTGAATTGATTTTATTTTATTAAACATGATTTAAAAATGTTCACTGCCATCCATAATAGCTCCCACTGCTATTATGAAAAACAAAAGGCATGCAAACCCAAAGAAATTTCTCCTGAGCTCCAACATTTTAATGTTCTGTATAAATTTAAGGATAGATACTCTCAGAAGCACAGTGAGTGCCACAGTTGCATAGCAGACCCAACCATCTGGCCAAATACATGACAAGAAAGGCTTTGGTCAGGAAAGTGACCAAGAAACCAATTGCTCAAACAGAGATTGCAGAGAGGTGAGAGAATCTGCAAAAAGGACAGTTGTCTCTGCAGCACTTCTGTCATCCAGATCTTTATAGTAAACCCACCTGGGGTTGCCAAATGCCACAACAAAATGTTATGTAAATCATCTTCATCTGGTGAAAAGCAGAAACTGTCCCATCACTACAGAGAAGGATGGGATGGTTAGAACAGCATGGTGGATGAGTGCTCCTCTTAGCAGCAAGGACTACAAGACTAGTAGGGATGGAGAGAACAACGAACAGGGCCAAATTCAAAAGATACATTTGAAGAGACTGTTCCAGAGCACACAAGCCGAGATAATGCTGGAATGGCTTCTGAAACAATCCCTGAACGTCCTTGAGTGGTCCAGCAAAGCTTGGACTTAGATCTGTGATCTCAGTAAAGATTCACTGTTCACTGATTTGCTTCATCCAATCTGTGAGGGGAAAAAAAGGACAAAATGTCCAAAACCAGGTGGGCAGTCGATAGAGGGGATAAAGAAATTTCTAATCACTGTGCCATAATAAAAAAATAAAGGCCAAATACTTAAAGCGGCTATAATTGATTTTTTGTCCATAATAGCAATGTGAAAGTGTGAAAGGGGCCACTCTTAATGATAAACTTAGAGAATTATCCCCCAAATCTGCAGCTTTGGAGCTTTATAGCAAGCTTCAGTTCAAGCTGCACTTTGACAAAATGACTAGCTGGGGAACAGAGGGGAGTATTTAGCAGCTAAAGAGTCAGATATTTCCCTCAGGAGCTGATAAAGACCAAAAACAGCTACTAGAGGAGAGTGAATATTGGGCTTAAATTCATCAGGTGGCCAGAAAAACGACTCTAAATGAATGATAATGTGGCTCTATAACTGTTTAGGGTGTATAAAAAAAAAGCATCTGTTTGCTAACAAATTTGCTGTATGAACTTAAAATGCGATGACACAGTTTGTCAGTGTTCTGTTCACAACTTGTTTCTCCTGCCACTAAGTTGTCAAAAAAAATCTGTAATTGTAGGTTTGAAGCCGTTTGACGCCAAGCATGGCTTTTTATACGAAAAATGTGCACAGTAATTTATATATATATATATATATATATTTAGATCTTATGGGTTCTTATAAATGCTTGCGCACCTCTGCAGAAAGATATTTGGATGGACCTTGGTTTCAGCAGATTTGCACCTGTGGAATTATCAAGTGGGGCTGAAAAATGAAGCCAACCTGGAAGTGCTAAAAACTGCTGGCTCCGAAAGCTAATCGATCCTCTAGAACCTCCATGTTAAAATGTCAAACTTTACAGCAGAAATAAACGTGTTTACAGCCTGGTGCAAAAAAGTAGATAATTTCCCCCCCTTCATAACAACTGTACAGGAGGTGATTTTTTATATATAACTCACTTTACATTTTATTAAGGCTTAAAGTTACACATAATGAAGGGCATGCCAGTTTGAGCGACAGGCTGTCTGCCGACAGTATCCTCAGCTTCTCAGTCAGATCCACTTGTCGCTTCTCCACAGCTCCAGCCTCTCACCCAAATATGATCACTTCTCCAAAAAACTAAGACGGCAACGGCTGAGACGTTGAACTTGAGGCCTTAAACAGAAGTCCACAAACCAATGGGTGATGTAAGGGTAGCTACGACCATTGTTGTTGCAGTCTATGGAAAATATATAATTTCATGTTCTGTAAATTAAAATGTGCATGTTCTGCATTGTTCAGTAAATTGTCTTCATTATAATACACTACAATTTTAAAGTGAGTTGAACTCATTTTAATAATTGAAATATGTAAGTTATCTGTTGAATCCATTCGATTCAGCATCCTCCAAAACTTCTAAATCATCGTTAAGTTAATCAAGTTGAGTTAAAATATGGTTACATCTGGTTTAAACAGCCACTTTGAACTTTTAAAACTGTTAGAATGGATTCAGCATCCTAAGTAACCCCCCAAACCACTCCAATACTGTCCGAAACAGCCATGCAGTTGCTGAAGTATAGTCTATATAGGTGATTATGCTAATCAATGCTTGTTATGCTAATTATGCTAATTTCCCAACATATTCAAGGTAGCATTCGGCAGTTTCTAAAAGCTGGGCACCAATTCTGTACATTTCAAACGTAAAACTTTGGGGAACTCAACACTTCTGAGATCACAATGCTGGCAAGTTGTTCCTCTGGTAGGCTAGTGACTGAAATTTCCATTTCCTCTGATTTGAGGTATCGTGACATATTTAGGCCAAAGTAAGTGTAATTTTCAAGATGGAAATGTCAAGTTGGGCTCAAAGTAAAGCTTATCAGCTTGGGAAGTGTTCTGTGTACAAGTGAAGCAGTGATATTAAACACAAAGTGATGAAAAGGAATCATTTTTTATCAGAATTTGCCAAACAAGGCTGTTGTGACATTTTAAAATAGAATGGCAGCAAGCCCCAGAATCCCATTTTGATACTTTCCCCTTTGTGTCAGGATACTTTCATGCTTGTATGACTTTTTGTGCTATCATTATTAAATTGGTTTCTCAACAACCAACAATATAAGACAAATGCCTCGACAACTATGTCAACAACCACATAAAGGACAATAAGCTATAGATTGAACTTGGGTATGATGAAGATGAAAATAAAGCTAATATACTCTTGTTGCTAACTTCATATGTTTGTCATGAAACAGGGCTAATCTCAACACCTAGCGTTATTTTCAAATTTTGGGGCTGATTCTTGTATGTATTATGTAGTTAACATACGCCCTGTACATTCTCTATCTGGGTAAGTTTTGGAACATGGCAACCTGGATAACTGGCATGGGGCCGATTGTGCATAGTTGTCATGTGCAAAATTTGCATGCAGATTTTCCATATTCCTGCATCACATTTTAGCACTGCAAAAGCTGGGAAACAGCTTTTAAGACAAAAAAGCCCAGCCGCCAAATTAACAAGAATACAATGTTTTCAAAACTATCCATTTTCTTGACCCCCTGTTATCCTCTGCCTCTGTGTTGAAATTCTGTGCTTATTCGTGCTGTGTTAGACGTATGTAAGGCTTTTAACTTTCAGTCTTGCAACATTTTTTGTGTCTGTCACTTCATTTAGTGAGCTACAGGCGCACTGTGGCAGGAAAAGGTACAAGCCAGACATGTTCTGACTTCAGAGAAGAGTGACAGATCAGCAAATCCCAGACCCACTTACTGACTTGAATCAGACACGTTTCCTATACAGTCATGTTCAGACAAGGTGCTCTGCTTTGATACCTGTCATAGTTCTGCATATCACAGGAAGCAGGGAGGTATGTAGGAACTAGAGCAGGGAGGAAAAGAAGTGTGGATGAAAAAAAGGAGAATAAGAGGAGAAGATTTACAGCAGCAGACTCCAGAATGACATTGGCATTGTTGTTTTAACTAACAGGAGCTAACTGGCTTGGCTGCTTAACAGAGGCAGGTGGCATGTGCCGGCCTGTGACAACACCACTGTCGTGAAAAGTGACAAAATAAAATGTGTCATTATGAAATGTGACATGAAATAAAAAGTGGCATCAAATAAAGTGGCATTGAGGGAAATGCCATTATGAAATAAAAACAGGGTTTTGAAAAAAGAAATAAAAATTTTATTAGGAAATAAAAACAAACTCCTATAAAACTGTTATTATGAAACAAAAAATAATGAAACATTTCGCAGTAATGAGTTGAGTTTGATTTATTTCTTGGACTTATTTCAGAATTGTTGCTCCATTTAAAGATTTCACACAATATAGACACATATATGTGGTCACATCGTTAATAATGTATTTCTTGTTTAATATTGAACACATCGGGGTTGCACTGTCCCTTCCTTTTATGGCCTCAGCCACAGAATCCAGATGGGAGAAGAGAAGTGATTTTCCTTTGTTTTGGCCCAACAACAATGAATCTGGGGTAAACAGAATAATTTCGCTTTTTTTAATTATTTTTTTATTTTTTTTACATCTACTCCTATAAAAAAACAAAAAAAAACAAAACAAACAGACCTGATCATTAATCAGAGAAAAAGCAGTAAAACAGAGCTTAAAAACAACGATGGAAGTAAATCCTTTATTATTGTCATATTTTTTTATGTAAGAAGAAGTATTTTATCAAAAAAGTATCACATCTCAATCAAGAAAACTAAGGTAATGATTGGGTTTGTGCACTATAAAGCAGCAATTTAACAATTTAATATTGTTATGGAAAGCACGTGAACCAAGTTAATCATGATTTATAATTTACTAGATGAAAATATCATAAATGAAAAAGATATATTACTTGTATATACCTGGTTACGTCCCCCTACTTCTGAAACCCAACCTACAGTGTTTAACATCTTGTAATTTACAGTCAAAACCATTCATCCTTTGTAAAAATGCAGTGATGCTGCAGTAGATAGACAGGACAGGAGTGTACTTCAGTCTCATCTTTTTTTAGCTTCTGTACATTTTTGCAAAGGCTAATAAAATATGAAAGATTTTGTGGCTACAACATGCACGCAAGCTCTGACAAAAGTGATGTCTCTGACGTCGTCTGCTTCTGTTCCTCCCTCCAGCAGCAGCCACGCAGGATGAATTTTTCATAAGTCCCGACTAAAGAGCAAGACAGATAAAGTGAATAAACATATAAGGGAGGAAAATATGTACAAATCACTTTGTACCGTAGGCCATGCCAATACCTTATGTGGCTCAGGCAACACTGGCTTTGATGTAAGAAAGGACTTATCAGGGTAGATTTGTTTATGTGACTGAGCCAATGTTTGTAGCTGAACTGCAGGAGAGGGTGATGAATATTGATGGTCGGGTCAGGAGGTTGAGTCTCAGACCGATGTGGAAAATTGAGTTATGTCAGGTCACAACCTTGTGACCACGTGTCAATGCTGTGAAGACTGACCTGCTTTGTCTTAAACTGGCTGTTAAGGAAGTTTGGATGCTGATGCTTAAATTCTGTCACTGCTCAGACAACAGTTGATCCAGAGGGGAGTTGTCTAATTACATCTTAACTCACCTTTTTTGACTCTTACATTTATTCATATTCAAGAGCAC
The DNA here is from genome assembly GCA_029783705.1 of Chaetodon striatus. Taxonomy (NCBI): domain Eukaryota; kingdom Metazoa; phylum Chordata; class Actinopteri; order Chaetodontiformes; family Chaetodontidae; genus Chaetodon; species Chaetodon striatus. The sequence goes on from JAPZEB010000011.1 coordinate 23,012,046, forward strand.
AGGTTTTGTTACTACTTTGAGGGACACACATATGGAATGAGGGAGGTTTGGAGGTCCTTTTTCTGAATTCTGATAATTGTTTATGCACCCATTTGTACCTTTTCCGCATTAATTTATGTTGTTAATGTCTTTAAATTTGTCAAACTCGCTCTAAAACTCCTCTGCTAGTTTTGTGTTTTATGCACATGTTCTAAATACCGACAGGGACATGTCCCCTGTTTACTCCCCCAAAATCTACGCCTGTCTGTTGGACAGGGAAAAGCAAACATTTAATATTTTAGCTATCTTCCTCTGAACCGTTTACTCATAAATTCTAGTCTTTAGATTTAATCACCCCGCATTAGCCAAGCCCATTATAACCAAGGTGTTGGCATGTGGTTGATCCCAATCTGTGTAATGACATTTCACATTCATTTTCTGTTAATAGGGGCTCATTTACACCAAGCGAGGCCTTTTAAAAGTGACGCAAATGTCACATCCTCAGGGGGACTGTCAGACCTTGTAGGTAATGTCAAAATTGATCATTCATATTTACTAATAATAATAATTATAATCCCATTTTATAGACATAGTCTGTGTTCATAATAAATAATTCAAGATACTTTCTTTGTCAATAACAACTTCTTGTGTAAAGCGCCTTTGAGGATTTTTAAAAACATTCTACAGTATAAATAAAATGTATTATATCACACTGAAGTGCAATATAATGGATAAACACCAGAGCTGGCTCACAGTAAACATTTTGATTGGCCATAGAAGGACAAACACAGTCCACTGAAGTGTCCCAGTAAGCCATACCACTGAGACAGCTTATGTAATGCCTTGACCACAGAACTTGTAACCATTCATTGGAAGCGGCAATTAAAAAAGTTATTAATTACACCTGTGGTTCTGTTGCTATGACATGAAAACTGTCTGCTGTGAAGGAAATCTATTAGCTGATTAACCCGTCACTTCGACCCTGTTCTTTGTTTTTTCTTTTGTGTTGTTTTGCCCCCGAGACACTCGTCAAGCTGCTCTGCCATGACAACTGTGAAGGACCGAATGGAGGCACAAATCAAAGAGAGCGGCTTGAATCTGCAGCTCACATTCTCGACACACCAGCGATACAGGAGAGGGCAGAACCCAAGCACACACACCAGGCTTAAGAAGATTATGGTGTCAAACTTTACTGAGGAGCATCAAGTATCAAGTGACATTGACTAACAGAGGTAGATGCTGCAGAGAGGCAGAGTACATGGTTCAACAATCCAGCGATAATACGGAGAGAGGGCAGGGTTTAAATGGTTTAAATGCACTGGCTGATAATGAGATAATGAGGCACACCTGCTGCTGCAGCGAGCAGGTCAGAGGGCTGATGAGTTGATGAGCATCAGGTGTGTGGGGCAGAGAAACACACTGAGAAAGCTTAGTGTACAAGTGCCCAAGTCTATACTACATAGTATACGATATAAGTCATCATAGTACCCTCTTTTGTTGGTATACATCAAATTAAGACTTCTGAATATCTTTGCCAGTTAAACTTCACAAACAGAAATACGTTTTTTTTTTTTAAAATTTGTGCAGCATCTTCTCTACAATCTTCTTTTTAAAAACTTTTTGATTAAATACCAGTATTAATTTTACCAGTATTTACAGCTAAGAATGACAAAAATCCCCAAAGACACAAGAGAACAACAAAAAAGAAAGAAAGAAACAAAACAAGAACTGAAATGTCATTCTCCCCTGGATCAACACAAACTAAAACAACACACTCCCCCCGCCCTTCCCTTCTCACCTCCCCCACAGATCACCACCCCCAGCCTGACCCTGAGGACCCCATGGAAAGATAAAATACATTTACAGCATCAGTATCAGTGATATGATTCCAATATGTAACATTGTCAGATTTAGAATCATGCATATCAGCCGCCGAGCGCTCCGTGTTGGTTATATCAATAAAATGTAATCTACTTCTGTACAGACAGAGAGAGGGGAGGCTTCCATCTGCAGGCTATGAGTCCTTTCGCAGCTGTGAGGCTGGCCAGCCAGAAGCTGTCTCTGTCTGATAGAAAGATCTAGGTTAGAGCTGTCATTAAGCAAGAGAACAGATGGTGAGTATGGGACTGGTTTGGACAATATACCACAAACCTTCCAGAAGTCTACAACCCCTGGGCTCTCCCATACCATGTGTAGAAAGGTGTCCATGGCATTATGAGTGCATGACCTGCAGTTAGGTTATGATAAGGCTTTCATTTTATGTTATGTCCAAGGAGTTTAGTATGTGTGATGAATAGTATTACAGTGGATGACTTTAGCATTTCTAGAGAGTAGCAGAGTGTCTTGCCAGATTAGTCGCCAGTTTAGGTCACTGGCATCAGGTGATAGGTGCTCCATCCATACACTCAGTATGTTTACATGCACAGTTTAGTGGAGCTATGGTTATAGCTTGACTAGACCATTTAATTGGACAACTGTCCTTGTCCCAGTGTACAAGCACCAGGGGAATCTATTTATTGACCAAAGTATGTGTGACTCTGCTATGATAGGTGACGATATGCCCCCTTTCAGCTTGTTAGTATTGGAACTTTTTTACCTATTACCTCACACACCAAACAAGTAAGGGGAGGTGGCATGAGTGATGAATCACCTTCACTTAGGATTCATGCATCAATAGGAGCCTACTTTTTCACATGACTGATGATGAATCAGAAAAACAGAAATGCTTGGCACAAATAGCACATTGTTAATATTTTAGAGACCCCCTAAAAATTTCACTGATTGAGTTTTCAGGGGAGCTTATGTCTTATTTAGGGGAGCCAGGAGGAGCCTGGCCTGTAGTTTGCACCCGAGGCTGAATGATGTTGGACGTTCTCCCACTGGAGACCAAAGTTAAAGGAAAAATAATGAATGGAGGTATAAGTTGGTTGTAGTTTTGTAAAATGTATTAATACGTTGCCAAATGTTTTCATGAGAAGCCAAATTTGGTTTTAGAATGTTTAGGAGAAGTGTTGGAATAGATAAGATTAGCCTCAATTTTTGTCCACGTAGCATTGGGGGACAATAATGTCCATCAGCAGCTAGAATCAACAATTTTTAAGTATGAATAATCATTTCCCCTTTCTAGTGTTAACACTGCATTCTCAAAACCTGCCCACCCTGACCTCGAAACAGTTGCTGTGTCTTCTGAGTATAATGGACCTAGATGGCACTCAGCTTGTGGTGTTCAAAGCACTAAAAAATACATTTGAAAAACTCAACAGCAATGTCTCTTTCCAGGAACCATGACCCGGTTATTTAAGATAAGCAACAGACCTTTTTGTGAGCAGTTTCATCTACAAACTATTTTCTTTCTACTGAACTACATCCTCCAACCATGTCAGTGCGCATCTATTCACAGATGAGAGGTTTCTGCTTGTGACAACGCGAGATGTAAACATGGATGCCATCCTCCTTAGCTGAGCTACAACATTAGTTAGCTCAGTGGTGCTGGGTGAGCTAGTAGTTGATGCACACTTCCTTCTGTGCGGTGATAGGTTTGATGGGTGTTGTTTGGTAAAATGAAAATAGCTCCTACATGAAACTGCTCACAACAAGGCCTGTGAATTATGTAACCAGGTCACTATTTCTGGAAAGAGACATTGCTGTTTAGTTTTTCAAATGTATTTTTTGGCGCTTTGAGCACCACAAGATGAGCGCCATTTATAGTTCCATTATGTTGGAGAGAAGGCAGACATTGCTATGGCCAATATCTCCGACACTCAGCGACTCACACCAAAACAACCCAAACTGATAAACAGCACTAGAGATAAGAATATATGTATTTTTTATTTAGGGGTGAACTGTCCCTTTAATGTCTAGTATAGATTCGTTATTAAAGCTGCCCTATCTTACAAAGTAAAATCGCAACCTGTATTATATTGACTTTACCACATTATTAACTCTTCTAGTGGCTTTCTGCTGGTTTAAGTTACAGCTTTGATAAGATTTGTCCAACATATGACACATTTCAAACACAACTTTAACTTTGACAGAATGAAATAACTCACCAGGAGGACTTTTCAGCTCACAAAGACAACAACCTTTGTTGACCTTAAACCAGCAAAAACAGATTTTCTGACAACTAAGGGAGCAGCTGGAACAAATTGTGAACATTGACACATCATCACCTGTTAAGTTAACAGGGAACATTTGTTAGCAAACAGTGGCTAATTTACACATCCAGCAGTTATGGAGTAACATTATCATTCATTCTGAGTTGTCTCTGGCCACCTGGTGAATGTAAGTCCAATATTTACTCTTTGTTAGCTCTGGTTTGTTCTCCACCAACCCCTGAGGGAAATATCTGGTTCTTCAGCTGATAAATGTCAGCAAACAGTTCAGGAATAAGTTCAGCTAGTTTTTAACTGTGTCTGTCTGCTGTTTACTGCTGAGCAGGTAGTGTGCACAGGGTTTGGATTTTTTTTTTCTGAAAACAGCTTCCTGCTGCTGAGCTGATGCTATGAGAGCAGTGAGAGTGAACCAAAACAGGAAGTTGCAACCAGACAGCTAAACAATGAGCTGTAACACTTTATCTGATACATCACTATGTTTAAAATATTACTTGTAGCTCACTGAACCTAGTGACTGAACATAACCATTATTATATTTATCATAGTTAAGTTGCTGTGAGCATTTCAAAAGGGAATGTTCTGGGGAAATACTTTGTCCTTGACAGTTTTTGTCCTAAAAATATTTCGTAATTATTTCCCTGCATAATTGCTGTTGCAAACTGGTAGTATATAAATGTGATTATTAGGAGATGGTTGATTAAAGAGGTAATTTTTACCCACTGTAGAAATTAACCTTGCTGTTGAGCATGAAGTTTAGTAGGCCATAAGAATAAAGAAATGCTACTCGACATGGACCGTGAAAAATATGTTAATTAGACTATTTAATTACAGAAAAATAAACATGTTTACATAGCATAGACATTGTATTATTATTTGCATAAATTAACATCATAATTTTACAGAACTTAATCAATCACATTAAGCATGAATTATGTAAAAGGTTACCTGAATAAATGTGGAAGGAAGAGTGACTGCATGCACTGCTATACAAAATTGATTTTAATAATGCATGTTCACTGTTGCAGCTTCTTGAAAAATTTAACTAGGATTTTAGACTCATGTCTAATTGCTACTCTTTCCTTCTTGCTAACTGAGACGTGTCATTGATTTCCAACCACAGAGGGCCAGATTCTCAAACACAATCACAACATTTCAATTTGTAGAAGCAAGAAGTACCAAAAGAGACAAATATTTGCCCTCTAAGGTTCTGAATCATAGATGGTATTTGTCTTTCGTCTCCCCTGTTACTTGAATTGATGCATGCTGGACTGCTGGTGTGATTTCCAATTACATGAAGCTCTGTGGTGTGGGATTGCTTTCACATTACACGGAAGGTCCTGCTGTCATAAAGAGCAAAGCTCCATACAGGATGAATAACCAGTGCTCCCTATACTCCCGTTTTTTATTCAGAAGCATAAATTATTAGCTCAACTGTGACACATCCTCCACAACAGCATAACTAAGACAACAAATCACCTGAATTATCTCAATAAAATGCACTGTATTGTTTTATAGATCACCACCCACAAAACGAGACGACACCAGAATATTTAAAAATGTATAAGCTATTGACAGTTTTGGGCAGTATTCAGTAACATGTTTCAGTAATGTGATAACTCTTTTTAGTAGTGAGTAGTGAATGGATTTTAGATTTGAAATGTTGTAAGTACATCACAGTTACTATTCCCAGTAACACTCCATGACTTTGACAATGCTGGAGTCGAGTGGTTTGATGTCTTACTGGGAGATTGATGTAGGGCTGAAATCAGTTTCCTCTCTGTGTGTTCGGAGGACAGACTGCTGAAGCCAGGAGGTGGTCAGCCTTTACCAAAACAGGAGTAATATGCCTCTGGGTAACTCAAAAGTTAACTTATTTTCCAGAGTTGTGTCTTCTTAGCTGCCAGCGTTTCCTTTTTTTGTTAGTAGCCAAAGCCAGTTGAGGACAGAGCTTCACTGAAGTGCTGCATGCAGTCAACCACCAGGCTAAGCGAATGTCAGCTGTTAATGGAACAGTAACATAACTAATACTTTGTTGTCATTTGTTGTTATGATATTTGTTTGAAATAAGTAATAATACCTCATAAGTAGGGGTGTAGAGCATAGGTGTAGAGTCAAGAGTCTGAGATTCAGCTACATCCTGTGGCTCAGGCAATAGAGCATGTCGTCCACTAATCAGAAGATCAGCGGTTCAAACCCTGGCTCCTCCAGTTGGCATGTTGAAGTGTCCTTGAGCAAGATACTGAACCCCAAATTGGCTGTTCATCGGTGTGTGAGTGCATTGAAAACTGAGTAGTCATGGCCACCAGTGTATGAATGTGTATGTGAATGAGTGAATGTGACTCAGAGTGTAAAAAAAAAGCTTTGAGTGGTTGGAAGTACTAGAAAAGCGTTATACAAGTGCAGGTTCATTTACCATTTACCAATACACAACCACAGATCCAACTCAAATTCTGCACGAAATTAGAGAAACGTATGATTGGGTCAAAATCGTCGTAAAGTGCCTTTGACTTCTCCAAAATAAAGAGTTGAGATCAGGGGCGTAAGTATAGACAGTGCAGGCAGGGTGGTTGTACGGGCCCATGAGGTAAGGGTGGCCAAATGGGGACCTGTGGGTAATTCAGCTTGCCACCTTAGACATATGCCTGTGTTGAAAAAAACCTCACATTAAATACAAATTGGGACCATTTGCTAGGGTATACGTCTTTGAAAACGCAAACCCATCCCCATCATGGTTTTCTTTTTCTACATAAACTATAAATAAGCTATAAAAATATTTAATCAAATTAATAACTCCTTATTTTCTTTGGTATTTTTGTCATATATGTATATGTGATGGTTATTTCTGGGGTAATATGTGTGCTGGTGTTAAACAATCTCAAGCCTTTATTTGATCATGTGACAAGACAATAAGATTACACGGTAACTAGTTTAGGCGCGTAAATAGTAAGTAGCCTGCACTAAGGCCCTCATGCCACTGGTTGAGCTTTTTCATCTAACTTCTTATTCATTGGTAGACATTAGGCTGTTATAAATGCATGCTGGTCAGGCTCCATCACTTTTTATAAATTAACTGCAAGAAGACAATGTATGAGCAAACTACAAATTATATCCGCCTCGTCATGGACAAATTATAACCTACAATTTCATTGCATTGTGTTTATAAAATGTATATTTTCTAAAAGATATTTAGTTCCTTTCTCAACAATATTTTTTATTTAATGGGAAAAGTTTTTTGATATAACGTAATTACTGCAAAAATATTTGTTTCCCTATAAAATCTGCAATAGTTGCTCTTTTTTTTTCTCGAAATAAAATCTAACAACAGATACTTTCAAACTGGTCAAACTTTCAAATAATACTATGTGGCCCTTGAGGGTCAGTGATTCTGACCCAGCTAACAAAAACAAGTTCTTTCCAAAGAACTCTCTCACTGTCTCTCTCAATATTTCTCCTGCTGGCTCACTATATTTCTCCATCACATACCTGCTTCAAACCATCAACAGCATTCCTTCAAGTGTCATTGTCACTGTGTGCAACACTGCATTCTCAGTCTGCAAAATGTGCAGTGTTATCATGAAATATGCTAGCAGTACCACAAAACATATTACTGATTAAAAGACCCACTCAGACTCTGTCGTCCAGAGTTTGTCACATCACAAACCTAAGGAACCAACCCCGTAACGTTACGGCAAAATGAGGGCTATCAGGAGAGAAGCTACATTTTGCAAATTAAGTTTGACTTTCAACTTAACTTGTCAGAGGTGATTGGGACCAAATAAGGTTTATATAACACTAGCAACACATTAATAGCTGTCTGATAACATGGTAAAGCCAAAGGCTCATGTTATCTATTACTGTTTACAAGCAGAGGTTTGTGTGTTTGATGTGCAAGAGATGTTCAAGAGGAGGTATGCTGCAGAAAGCAGGGGAGGGGCGGGGTTACTTTGCATATTCATGCATCTATGCATATAAAAGAGGCATAGGTGTGGAGTTACATCTAAGCCATTTTAAGACATGAGTTATTAGGATGCCCAGAGAGGAACTTTAAAGGGAAAGTTCACGCCTAAATTAAAAAATACATAATTTTCATCCTACCTGTTGTGCTGTTTAACACTCTGGATTGCTTGGTGTGAGGTACAGAGTGTTGGCGATATTGGCCATAATAATGTGTGTGGATTATCTTGACTTACCGTGCCATGATTTCTGAAAAGAGACATTACTGTTGAGTTTTTTAAATGTATTTTTTTTTTGGCACTTTGAGCACCACAAGCCGCGTGTCCTCTAGTTCTATTATCTCAGAGAGAAAGCCGACTTTAAGGCCAATATCTTCAACACTGGGCAAGTCACACCAAAACAATCCAGACTGATAAACAGCACTACAGGTAGGAGGAAAATACGTGTTTTTGATTTGGGGGTGAACTGTCCCTTGAAGAAGGCAATATGTGCCCTGACAGTAAAGTTACTGAGAGGAGCATTCAACAAAAGACGACAAGTAATGCTAGCATTAGCAGCTTATGCTACTTCACGTGTCCCCCTAACTACTATAGGGACATGTGTCCATACAGCATTATTGAAAACATTACATTCAGAAGGACGACGCAGACTTGGGAACAGAGGTTAGCAATACCATAAGCCAAAATCAGCAGTATTTCTGTTAAAGATTCACCTTTCTGAAAATGTTATCCAGCAGATAACTGCCCATGTTTAATGCTGTTGGTGTGACCAAAGACACAATTTCCTGTCTTAATTTGAAATTGAGTGTCACTTGTTAAAAAAATCTCTTGCAGCTGAACTGAATTGTATAAACTTGGCTCTGAATCACAATGCATTGATGTGTTACAAACTCAAATGTATTGTTTTTGGGTTGTATTGTGTATTGTGTATCTAGTCGCGTAAGGAATCATCTGAGGGGGAGAGATATGTAGCCCCTGGTAATGAGTTTATAGAGGGAGTCCAACAGAATGGCAGAGCGAGGAGAAAATGTCTATGTTTGATTGATGATCACAAAGCTTCAATGACTACTCGAGGTTGATGCTCCTTTAAAGTGTTTGTGCTTATCACATCCTGGCTCATTTCCACCACCTGAGTGTGCATCATGTATTACAAAAATGTCAGAGTCAAAGCCCCTGTGGAGTTGGTTCAGCAGCCGAACCAACTCACTTCAAGACAAACACACAAAATGTCTTACTCTCTATTTGCTCTTTTTCTTTTCTTCTCTGTCTGTCTCCTTTGCAGTGACTCATCCATCTATAGACACATATTTTCACAACTCCGGGTGAAACTCACATTTTTACACACCTCTCGCACTCGCACCTAACAGACGAGGTGTCAGATTCTGTTTTATTTTCTTCACTGAAGTTGCATCTTTCTCAAGTGTGAGAGCTGGCCTTGGTGTAAGTTCCCACTACTGCGCAAGGCAGAAGAAAGGAGAATACACACTGTGTATTTCAGGAAAATACACGCACATTGTCAGTTAATGATGAAAATGAGAACACATGACACAATTGAATAAGAAAATAGTCTTATTTATTTATGCTTCCATAGCGTATTTCTCATTTATTTAGTTTCAGGATGTGACTGTGGGTTCAAAGACCCCTCATTTGAAGCACTTCCTTAGAAGTGTTTACTCTCTATTCAGCTCAGCGTCTGAACAGTCCCATCTCTGGCAGTCAGACAGCAGTACAGGCAGTTTGCTCATTAGTGCCCTTATCAAGAGAAAAGCCAACAATGCTGATGACATTATACCAATAAGATGAGCAAATATTTAAAAGTATGTTTCATTGACCAGAAATAAAATGCAAATGTGACACATTCACAGCACTGATGAGAAAAAAAAAAAAAGAAGAAGGAATTCTAAAATACCATCTAACTATCCTCATACAATTGTTTGTATGATATGTTATGCAAATGCAATTACAATTATCCGATGATATCTAATGAATTAACGCCCTTAACGTTAAGTTTTGTACTTAACATAAAGACATAGGTTTAGGAAACTACAGTTACGTAGGCTAGATTTAGAAATGTTAAGTTACATAAGTTAGGTTTAGGAAAGTAAAGTTACATAGGTTAGGGTTAGAAATGTAAAGTTAAACGGTTCAGGTTTAGAAATGTAAAGTAAGATAGGTCAGGTTTAGAAATGTAAAGTTACATAAGTTTAGGAATGTAAAGTTACATAGGTTTAGAAATGTAAAGTTAAACAGGTCAGGTTTAGAAATGTAAAGTTACATAGGTTTAGGAAAGTAAAGCTACATACGTTACATGTAGAAATGTAAAGTTAAACAGTCCAGGTTTAGAAATGTAAAGTAATGTAGGTTTAGAAATGTAAAGTAACGTAGGTTAGGTTTAGAAAGTTAGGCAGGTCAGTATTAAGACAATAAAGTCACGTAGGTTTAGTTTAGGAAAGTAAAGTTACATAGGTAAGGTTTAGAAATACAAAGTTGTGTAGGTGAGGTTTAGGAAAGTAAAGTTAGGCAGGTTAGGTTTAGGAAAGTAAACATTGTGATGAAGTATGTTAAAATACCTTAAAGTTCACTTGGTTTCACAAGGGACAGCAACACTGGTCTCCTGTGGTAAATGCATTGTCTTGTTTGACCGATCTATCACCCCAACCTGCCTCATAACTTGGACTTTCGCTCTTTACACTACTTCCTTCTTTCCTCCTGCCAGTGCATTCCTGTGATCCCAGCCTTTTCAGTTACGTGGGTTAGATATGAATTACTGGCTCATGATAATGTGGGATATATACAAATACTGCTGCACTACTTTTTATAGGTATATGTAAGACCTGCATGTGAACAGCCTGGGTGAGATGTGTCTTCATCCATCCATCCTCCATCCAACATTAGAAAGGCCTTAGTATGCTTAAAAGGAAGTGCACCTTGAAAGTCCATTTTACCCTGGAAGTTTAACAAAAAATACCAAGGTCAATTTACTTGGTTTTACCAAAGCTTTCAGATGCATCTTGTAGGCTTTCTCGGTGGATGGAGTGTGCTCAGTTGTCATGGAAATGGTTGAGTTATTATCAGTGACCTAAATATGGAATTTCAGTCCGTGACTGAATTTCAGTCCATGACTGTCTTCCTTGATCTTTCTCTGGCCGTCGACTGATTTCTCAGTGCTTTTCGGGTTATCTAATGCACCCCACCCCCCTGCTCCTTTCAAACTAAATCGAGGGTGGAGAGGGATTTTGTAACTTTTCGAAACAGGCTTTCTGACAATTACGCCGACTTTATGCAGTGATTGTCCAGATGTACGGAGGTGTGAAAGTAAGCGCGTCTCTCTTAAGCTTTCTTTTTTCATTCTTCACACAAATACAGCACTTATGTCCCTTTTTTGTTTGAACAACTGTGTGCAACTGCATGGATGCCTTTAGACAGACTGCCTGAAACACCGCATCAATGCTTATTCCCACAATGCATTGCCTCTTGTCTCTCTCTATTGACAACAGAGTTTACACCTGGACTTCGAGAGTGGCCATTTGGAATAGGTACAAACACTTTTACACAAGAGCTAGTTGAGACCAAGTAATTTGATTGGACAAGAGGGATATTACGAGTGCCGGTATACTGTAGAGTACAAGAGCACTGGGATTTTTAATTATGCATATATCACTCTGTTTTACAGGTGTTCTAAACCGTTAATTATATCAGCCCACAAATACGCTTGTCGTAACTTTTGGAGAGATATTTCCACAAATAACATTTGAGATAAATGAAGAATGGTCAATATGAGAGAACGAAGGAAAGGAAAGAAGCCTGGATACTTCACTGCAAACCTGCATCGGTGCTTGTACGACATTAGATGATGTCGCAGTGTATTGTCTGATCAAGCTGTTAACTCATTGCTATCACACGTATGCCACCAAAGCGCCTGTCAAAAAACACCTATTTTGCTGTTTACACATACAGATGAATGTACATGATAGAAAGTAGCTGGCTTGGAGTGACGTGTAGGCCTACACAGAAAACTAGTGTGCAAAAATGTTTGTTGCCGAAGCCAAAGAAATGATTACATAATCCAAGAAATTATAATCTGTCTCTTGACTGTTGAATGAGTGGAACTGTAGAACTGTTGTCTAAAAAACAATGTCACATAGGACGGAGTGCTGTTGTGCTAATTATCAACACAGCTGTTATCTGGCCTTTTTTGCACAGCCAAGACATCAAACTGTATACTTTGATCGATCAGTAATCAACATGGTTGCTCACACTGAACAAAACCCTGATGGTTGGACGATGTGTCCTTTGACGTAGTTTGTTTGAAGCACACTGATCTCTGGAAGTACTTTTTATACATTTAGCTCTGAACTCTTCCTCCACCATTATCTCTGTGCACATTTACCATCAGATTTTACTCCCACAGTGTTTCCTTTTTTTGTAAATCTGATTCCTTGTTTGTCCTTGCTCATTTCTAAGCAAATAGATCTCTCTTAGCATATAAACTGCTGAAAATGAGTTGAAAGGAAAAAGTCCTTGAAAAAAGGTGTCTGAAACTCATTTGCATCTTTGCCACCAAACACAGTGTGGATACATGAATGTGTAGAGGATGTTAGAACTGACATATTGAGCAAAACACATGCTCGAGTTCTACTTGATAACCAATTCAGAGTAAAACGGACAATAAAAGCAACACTGAAATCACACCTCCTCCCCTTTCAGTTCCCACTGCTCAAAGTCAATGTACTAATCGTCTCCAGACTCCTGCTCTCAGCAGCAATTACTAATGAGGATAAGTGTTTTTGCTTCCTATCTGTGTTACGTTATGCTCCAGATATTTTAGAACATCTTGGGATAACAACACACACATTTTCGCCATTAGTATTTGAAGTAAGAGGCTCATTGTTCTGATATTGAGAGCTGAAGTAGTTCAGAGGCAAGCTGACCACCTGGACTGTAAGAGGCTGTTAGACTCGTTAGTAGGCGATGAGTCCAGCAGCATAGAAGCAAGAAGATGAAAAGCTCCGGGCTGTTTTGTATTCCTGCTGAGCAGTGAAGAATTTTAGTAAATAAATCAAAAAATATAATGAAATCCACCATGAAAGAATCCCCACAGACTTCTCTGTGAATTTATGGGGGTGTTATTGTAGAAATGTTATTTGCAAATGTGCATATTAACACCCACGTATAAAGCCTGGCCACTGACCACATAGCATATAAGGCGAAAAGATGTGCATTTCTGCATCACCTACTACATCAATCTGTCAGTTCCCCAGTTTTTACTCTTATGTTATTAAATACGCTGAAGTACACATAAAGATAAATGAAGTGTGACAGGGTTCAATAAATGTTTACTGCAGAGCAGGTCACATTGAGCTGTGTGTGAACAGTCCAATACTGCGCCCTTCATCACAAAACAGGGAACTATGGCTGACCTCACATGACTCAGACCAAATACATCACAACAGTGGACTGTATCGGATTACTCTGTCAGCGTGTATGTGTGTATGTGCCTGCAAGAGGTTGAGTATGTTTGTGTCTTTGATCCTCTCCTTCACCACGCTGTGATGAGGGCTGGTGGCGTGGCATGTTAAGGGACATGAGAAAATGTGTCTCTTGTGGGCAGCTTATGGGGTGTTACTGAGGGTAGGACATGGGTGAATGTGTATCTTTGTCTGGCCTCAACTGGTCTGTTGCACCTACAGCCACCCTCAGACGACCTTCAGCATATCTCTGTGCGGCAGCAGCTTTCCCTGGCGCAATGACAGAGTCGCCTGAATCCACAGGGCTGCACCTCTGGGAAAAACACAAAGGGAGTGAGAGAAAGGGGGGAGGGAAAGATGGAGAGGAAGACAATGGTGAGACTAGACAGGTACAGAAATAAGAGACACAGATATTCAACTCTAGGTGGAGTTCACAAGTCAGTGAGAGTTAGGTGAGAAAATCCATACCAATCTTGCACCTATATGCTAAATATGATGCTAAAGCTGGCAGGCAATTAGCTGTATTGGGATTGGATGCAGGGGTAAATAGCTAGCTTGGCTCTGTACAAAGGCAAAAAACATAAAGCTATCTAATTACACATTATATCTTTAGACAGAGCCTAGGGGACAGGCTAGCTGTTTTCTATTGCTTCCCTTGCTTCCATTCTTCATGCTAAGCTAAGCAAATTTCCTGCTGGCTCTAGGTTAATGGCTGTATCAATCTCATCATCTCTGGCTTGCCAAGAAAGCAAATAACCGTATTTCACAAAAAATTAAACTCTCTGTAAAGGTGATGTGACTTACCCCATGTGCTGACATTTACGACCAAAAAATACACACCAAACTGCAAGTACAAGCACATTCAATGACAGTTAACACTTAGTTTGTGTTTCAGCTGCAAATATATGCACAAAAGGTCATTGTAAGCCATTACACAGCACAAAAAAAAACAAACTGATATCTGCAAATAGCTGTCAAGGTCAAATTGGCACTCTTCTTAGATCTACTGCACTTTGCTCTGCATGAGAATGATAGTGAGATGATAAAGTGATTGAGTCATAACCATTCAGCTCGTAGCCTCAAGCTGGCTTTTCAGCATATCACTGATCTCCATTTGGACCACAATCCAGCAGTCAGTCACTCTGCTGCTCGTCATTGATTCTCTGATGGAGGGCCGTGTGGTCTACGAGACGAGATATCATGTTGCTCGGCTTCCAATGAAATGGGGGTCAGATGAGTGATGACAGACATCAAGGAAATAGATGCGTGACGGGCTTTGATACCACAATCTCTACCGACAATCAGCTGGCGATCAGACACGGCTGTCTGTGTGTGTGCGTGTGTGTGTGCGTGTGTGCGTGCGTGTGTGTGAATGCATATGTCAAGGATTATTAGAGCTAGTCATTTGATACACGTCCTAGAGTGCCTTCTTTATGTGCACAGTGTTCCTATAGTTTCTGTTTTAGCTCTAAATAAAGTGGTTTTAATGAGGCTACATTTTGGGCTTTTTTACAACCTGTCTGATGACCAAAATTAACAAGTGTTTCTTGCCCTGTTGAACTGGTTTTCAGATGGGCAAAGCTGTATGAATTCCTTAATCTAAGTACAAAGCGAGGAACCTCTGTATGTTTGTGTGTCTGTGTCGTACAGTATATCTCGAGAACCTTTCATTCCATCTACTTTACACTTGGCGGGTGTATTGCTGGGGACGTGCTGTGTCAAATTCAGTGCAATTTGGACATGGTGTTACTGGTGTGTCTAATTGTTAGTGGCCTCGATCTTGGGTGTGTTTTTCATTGTGTAAGATGAGTCAAAGACAACACGCACAACTCCGGCTCATTTAGTGGTGCGGAGAATGAGACCCCCAGAAAAGTTAACTTGCTAACTGTCCTTGCCACGCGAACTTATAGCCCTAATAACATTACTGCCAGAAAAACACTTCTGCTAATTAAATCCATGCTCTATTTTATAACCACAGTGGTGCAGACAGAGTCGAGCATGTCTTCACCTATGTCCATTGTGTAGGTTTGGTCCACTGACTTATAACACTAATAACGTTAGTACAGCAAAATATGTCCACTATTTTTAATCTGTGCTCCACTTTACAACCGTTCTGTCAAAGCAACACATTCTCACTTGTCATTTACTGACGTTCAGTCAGTGGACCTACATGGCAAAATATGACACTCTAGGTACCATTCCTGCATCCCTTTTGCATGCACAGGGATGACATGTACAGTTTCTGTTTGTTAAATGCATACAGACTTTAAAAAAATAAATTAGAGGTAAAAAAAAAACTAAAAAAAACTTTAGAAAAAAAAATCAAGGTTTGGCTTCAAATAAGTACAGTTGTTATTAATGTAATGTAACATCACATGACATGACATACATGTGACATATGCCACTAGTGTAGCATGCTACACATACCAGCACACTTTAGTGTTATTGAAGTAACTTTTGGGTTTTGCACTTTTGGATTTACACGGGACACAAACAGCAGGGTTAAAGTCCAGACTTTGTTTGACCCGTCCAAATCCCTACTTAGCTGCAGACTTTCTTGCTCGTTATACTACGGTAGCTGCACACGGCGTCAAAAACTGCAGTTGCCTATTGCATGTCATACAACTGCCAAGGGTGCCTCTGCACGTCGGTGTCTGATGCCGAGGGCCACTGACCAAATGTTGGTATTTGACAAGTTGGGAGTGAGACCACGGTCAAAGCACCAATCTGGAAATAAATACCTCTGTAAAGTGTATTTTCTTGGTGTTTCTGACCTTGAGTAGCCGTGACGATGTTTTTTAGCAGTGGATTTAGTTAGTTAGGGGCCTAAGGCAACTGGCCTCTTGATTTACCTGTAACCCTTTTCTAACTAAGAATGTTGTTATTTGAAATGGTAGAAGAAGCACTTTTTCTGGAGAAAACTATCAACATATAATTGTAAAACTATTTATACCACAAAGTAAAAGTTGTTTAAATTGTTATTTAAAGTGAAGAATGAAAGAGAGGCATTAGCAGCACAATGCACTTAATCATCTGCTAATGGTGGAGCTTTCATTTCTAATATAATGTTGGATAGATTAATTAACCACAATGCACATATTTTGTATATTTTGTGAATAAAATATAAATCTGCAACCTACCCACTAGCATGTCTTTGTCAGGGAAATGTAGTTTTGCAATGTTTTTCTCTGAAGTACGCAGTAAGTCGTACCCTTGAGTTCCATATTTTTTAAGTGCTTTGGGGGCCTATGTTATTTGGGGTAAAATGAGTTTGGGGTCCAGGTGTATTACTTGGGACCAAAAGAAGTGCTGTGTTGAGTGTGAAAACGTTTTGTTGATATTTCCTGAAAAAAGCTGCAATACAAGAGTCCGAGCACTCAGCCTGTTCAGAACAGGCACAGCACCAGTCCTGTAACTTGTGTTTACTCACACTGCATGGTTCAATTTGCCTTTTCCACACGGCCAAGACATACGCTTCCTGGGCTCAAACTGTATACTTTGATCGATCAGTAATCAACATGGGTGCTCACACTGAACAAAATCCTGATGGTTTTATCAGGCAAGACTCTCAAAAAAGCTGACAAAAAAGAGAAAGGCAGCATTACTTGTGTAATTCTACTTTGATCGGAAATCAAGAAGGGAAAAAAAAGAACATGGACCTGCAGATGGCTGGGAAGATGCAGACAATATGGTCTGTTCTGAGTCCAGTTTTATTTCTGTCCCAGCACAGTCTTAGTCAAGAGGCTCAACATGTAAAATACTACTCAAAAATATTAAAACAAGCCCACCACAGTTTGTAACAAATCTTTTGACACCAGCCATGAGGGAAATGGGATTATGGAGCTGCTCAAACTGTAACACAGCCTGCAAAATTCCAACAAACTGGTCCGAATTGCACCCGAATTAGGCGTTGTGACCCCTGGAGACAAGGTTACCAACCTGGCAAAATAAGTGGGCAATGTCCAGTGCCCCAGACCCATAGATTGTATTACATGTTGAACGTAGCCACTGTGATGTCACCCATTAGTTAGTGGACCTTTGTTTTGAAGCCTTGAGTTTGGCATTTTGACCATCGCCATCTTGGATTTTTGGAGCTAAATGTGACCATATTTGTAAAAAAGGGTGAAGA
>JAPZEB010000011.1:23040041-23053007 GCA_029783705.1 Chaetodon striatus
TGCATGTTCTCCCTGTGTCAGCATGGGTTTTCTCTGGGTACTCCAGCTTCCTCCCACAGTCCAAAGACATGCAGGTTGGGGATAGGTTAATTGGTGACTGTAAATTGTCCGTAGGTGTGAATGTGAGTGTGAATGGTTGTCTGTCTCTGCATGCATAACTTATATTGCTGTTAACCTGTGAGCAGCATACATCATGTAAACTGCTGCTTTAAAGGCTTTTCCACTTGGACTAGATTTCACTTACCTGAGAAAATGATGAATACTTATTGTGGTCATATTTAACCATACTGAACACTGTGCAAAATATTGTCAATCAGCAGCTTCTGTACAACAGAAGTAACTTAGTCCATTAAATTGAGAACCGGAGGGTTGCAGGTCAAGTCCCCATCCACACCAAATTTGGAGCATTGACTGGTTGCTGGAGAGGTGCCAGTTTGCTTCCTGGGCACTGCCAAGGTGCCCTTGAGCAAGGCGCTGAATCCCCTTACTCTGACACCCCTCCATTTAATGCATGTATGAGTCCTGTTTGTGCATGTGTGTGTGTATTTTCAGGCCTGTGTGTATATGACAACAAAATTTAAAAAATTTGAATTTCCCCTCAGGGATTAATTAAGTATATCTTCTTCTTCTTCTTCAGACTTCTATTGTAACACATTTTTGGTGGAACCCGATTGCTGAGGCCCTGCCAAAACATTTAATTGGTAAATGGTTTGTATGACAGAGGGTAACTTAACCTGCTTCTTTAATAGCTTTCACTTAAATTTGGTGTTATGATGCCAGCATTACTCCAGAGGATTGCAAATGTAGGAAAATGCTCGAGTTATGACAGTGAGTAGCTGAGAAACACTGAGACATATTGTTGAATTTGCTCTTTTTTTTTCTTAAGACATCTCAGGCTGTTCATCATCTGTTTTGTAAATTGATGAACATTCTCAGATTGTACATCTTTACACTAAAAAAAAGGGGAAAACTTGGAGGTGTTATGTAGGTGATATTTATAGGTCATTATGCAATGGTTTTAGTGATCCAGCCAACTTGGGCTGCATGTTGCCCATGAACTAAAATGAGTTTGACAGCCCTGATCTAATGTGTCTAACATCTCCCTAACATGCCTGTGTCCATTCCAGCACTCATAAGCACCCACGCACATCACACCAGGTTGCCACAGCACGATTTAGTGCCACTGTCTCTCATTTTCGCAGTTTCTTTCCTCTCCTTTAACTTTTTGAGTATGATTCGTTTTTCCTCCAAATGTTGTTTACCATTATAGCTTTCTGGAGCACAATAAAACACAGTTTGACTTTCATGTATTGTAATTGACCTTACAGTAAGTCCCAGTTGGTAATACGTGTTTGGATTCTGGCTTTCTACTTTCTTGCCAGCTATTGTAAACACATTACTAGAGATTTTGCCCAGCAGCTAGCTCTGTAGAAAAGTGTTGTCTTGGAGAAGCAGATGGAGATGAGAGCCCTGTACATTCTGTCAGTCTAAGAAAATACGTTATAGATGTGATGCCATTTTTACTGAAATTAAATATATGGTAAATCAACCAATTTATAACATGGATTGTGTGTTTGGACAGGTAATATAAATGAAAAGCAGTATTCCTGCTGTGATACTCACCTCCTATCGTGGTTGCCATATTGCATCAAGTTTATTTATCAAGCTTTTACCATGTCTGCAGTGGCTCTTTGCAAAATTAAAACATGCCAAAAAAACACTCTATTTCAATAAGTAATTAAAGCCAACTCATTCATCAGCTGCATAAACAAGCAGGTATTTCAGATTGGAGATTTATCATAATTACAATAAAGGTATTGTGGCTGCTGCAGGCTGGTACCTCATCAGTTCTCAGCAGCCCTGAACATTTTTAACTATCATACATTAGGCCTGTAAAGGACCAGAGTGTGTGCTGACAGCAGCTGTGTAGATGTTGGTGATTGTTGCTGTGCAGAGCTCAGACTTGATATATTGAATGAGTGATTTTCTGCACACCTACATGTCAAGAGAATATGGCTTTCTGGGGAGTGACGAGAAAATAGCTGATGCACACAATCTGAAAATGAGGATATTCAGTCATTCAGAACTGAAGTTTCACATGTTCTGTTTTTGATTCCCGACTGCTAGAACACATTTGTTACATATTATATTTCTGTAGCAACAGACCAAAATGAGATACATGGGATTTACAGCCTATTGGGGTTTTGCTGTGAACTGCTTTTGTCGGATCAGCTTTTTTTTGGACCAATAAGAATGAAGGAAACTACAATCACATGCATCTCCTGAGCCCTGGATTTATGTTGATCACGTCCCTTGCTTATATCATGTAACAGCGTCTCTTGACTTTTAAATCCACTGTAGATTTATGGATAACAGCCCTTCTTAACCCCCTGACCCATTCAACATGCAGTCCACCAGTAAGAGAGGGTGCAGTGGGGGGGGGTGGAGGCCAGATCAGAGAGGAAGGAAGGGGGGTGGCTGAAGAGATACAGCTGGATCATTGCATTGCCCACGGCATTCCGCATCGATCAGAGAACAACTATAATAACCTTTCAGAAGCATGCTCTTGGCAAGGGAGAGTGTGGAAAAAAAACACCTGCCTGAATCTGTCAATAGGCACCTAAATTATGTTGTAGCAGCTATGAATAGACACACTCTTTAGGTTGTTTTATTACTTTGGTTTTAGACAAGTTTTACAGCGAGAGGAGAGAAATCTGTAATCCATGCAGGGAGGACATCCATCTGCAAAATAAGTGACTAACAAGCGAGGAAACAAATGCAACAAAATTAGAACTTAACACCAACACTGAGATGAATTAACAAAACCCCTTATGACAACAGAACACATGGTGGGAAATTGTGAAACAACAACAAGATGCGTGCAATTACAAGGGCAATAGATTCAAATATAGTTCCGATGCAGCGGCTGATTTATAAGTTCATTATGAAAGGCTATGTTTCACATCCATCTTTGTTGCTTTGATATGCATGAACTGTTGCTCGCCTCGTCGTGCGCTTTCAATCAGGGCTCTCCGCTCCGGTATGTGGCTCGTCGGGATGTTTACAGATGGTGTCAAAGCGAAAAAGAGAGCAGCAGAAACAGAGAGAAAGAGAGATGGGAAAAAATGAGGGATGATGGGAGAGATGTAAAACACAAAAATGATGTTAGAGGAACAAAGAGGATTTGAACCAAACACAAATGCATCAAAGCAGCACATCACAACGTTACAAAAACAAAAGGCACAAGTAATAGAATACTTTGTGGCCTGATATAGCACCACGTCATCGCTAAGCTAAAATAATGTAACTTGGAGACCCATAGTGCTCTTGTGCATGGGCGGATCATGAGACAATGGGCCCCTGGGCACAGACAGGCAAAAGGCCCCACCACCTCTTATCCATAGGAACAAGACACAGAGACTTTATGGTTAAGCCTCCTTTTGTTTTTTGTGTCACTTTGAAGTCATTAAGCGTCTCTGTGGTTCTCTGTCTCTTTGAAGTTTTTTTGTATCTGAGGTTTTTTTTGTGTGTGAGTGTGGTTGTTTTGCCCCTTCTTATCGTCATTTTAAATCTCTTTAAAGTTGCTTTCATCTCTTTGAAGTCATTTTGTGTCTCTTTAAGGTATATTTGTGTGGTTTTTTTTAATAATTTTGTGTCTCTTTGTAGTTCATTTACATCTCTTTGAAGCTGTTTTTGTCTCTGAGGTATAATTGTGTCTGCTTAGGTTGTTTGGGTCTCTTTGTAGTTCCCTTGCATGTCTTTGTTGTCATTCTGTGTGCCTTTGTAGCTTGAATTGTGTCTCTTTGAAGTATATTTGTGTCTTTTTCAGTTGTCTTTGGAGTTCCTTTGCATTTCTATGCGGTCAATTTGTGTCTTTTTAAGGTCAGCATATGTCAATTTGAGTGACATTTTGAAGGTGACCACGGGGGCCCCTGACATTATGTGCCCCTGGGCCTATGCTCCGTAGGCCTGTTCAGTAATACATCTATGTTTACACATCATTAAATATTTATGAGGAAATCTTTGTGGATCATTTAAAATCTGTGGTATCAGTACTTTTTATTTTGTAGGCTTTCATATGAGACATATAATGTGCCTGAAAAAACTTTTAAATCACATTTTAGAGATTTTTGGTGTGGGGAGGCACATGAGGGGGGACATGAAATCATGAGCTCTGTACTTCTAAAATCCTGAGTATGGCCCTGCACAATGCAATGTTACATCAGTCAGCAAAAGATTTCATCATCCCTCTCAAGTTTAGACAAAAGTTGACTCGTCTTGCATAACAAAGGTCAGATGAGTTCAGAATAGCTGAGTTACTTTAACAGTTGGTTTTTACTTGAGCTACTTTTGATATTTGACCATCCATTAACTTTTTACCATGAGCAATAAAAAAATCTAAATGGTCCACTAAAATGTAGAGGGCATTTTACTTTTAAATAAGTTGAACCAAATGAAAAAGTATATCAAAGCAAAGAGGTGCAATGGAAATTAAATGGAATATAATTGATGCCAACCGTATTAAAAACTATCATTCTGCCATTGTGATCAGACTGTTCTCAGGGTCATAAACGACTGGGCAGAGAGCCACCCCAAAGAGATCGTCATCCTGGCTTTATCCAACTTCAAAGGGTTCGACAAAAAGAATGAAGATCAGCTCCACAGCCATCTTATCAGCTTTATCAAGACCTTGTTTGGAGCCAAACTCCGTGAAAGGGTAAAGTATACTGAAACTTTCCATTACAACCAGTTCATAAAACATATATCATATTTAAAGTACCTACAGTAAGATGGTTTTTAGATAAAAACTACTTAAGTTGAATACCACTTCCATCTTTTAAGGTTTCACATCGGGAAATCATCCCTACCCTGAAGAGGTGCTGGGACAAAGGCACGAACGTCATAGTATCATATGATCATCCGGTACCACTGCACTTTGAGCTATGGAGTAAAATACCTTATTACTATGGCAACAGTATGGACACCACAAAAGTTGAACTGGAAATCTGTCGGGTTTTGGAAACAGCACGGCCTTTTCAGTGTGAGTTTTCTCTGCTCTTGTGGCTCAACGGGCTGTTGTGAACAATAAGGGGTTCGCTTTCTACTTGGTGACTGAGGGCTGATAATGTCTTCATTGCTGTTATT
Source organism: Chaetodon striatus (assembly GCA_029783705.1). Taxonomy (NCBI): domain Eukaryota; kingdom Metazoa; phylum Chordata; class Actinopteri; order Chaetodontiformes; family Chaetodontidae; genus Chaetodon; species Chaetodon striatus. The sequence goes on from JAPZEB010000011.1 coordinate 23,045,187, forward strand.
TATGAATAAGTGAGCCATTTTAAAAATTCAATTCTGTTCTATTAAATGATTTTTTTCATGAGTTTTCACTTGTCCTCCATGACCTGCAGGTTTCTTTGTGTGTGGCCTGAACCTGACACTGCCAAGTAATGTCAAGATACTCTTGTACATCCTTCGCTTTTGTGACAACTTTGCCAACGTCGTACGGAGGAGTCTGCCAAGGCTGCTGCGGTGGGTCAAACAGCAAGGTGGCAAAACACCTATGAACATTGTGGCCTCAGACTTGGTGACTCGTGACAACTTTGTCTCAACGATTGTCAATCTCAATACTCTGAAGAATGTGAAAGCATAGTGGAAACATATTCCACTTTGGAGACTGGGTATAATTGTAACATTTTTTGCCTAAGCACCTATAACTCGCTGAATTGTTGCTGTAGAGCTGTCAAATGTTGACATCAAGTATCCTTATTAAAAATCATACAATTACAAAAACACATGATAAACTGGGGCATACACTAATACAATTTCCACAAAGGACTAACATGCTAACTTGTACCTGTCTGATGCTCAGTACCTCACATGGAGTGAGTCAAAAAGACAAGTGTGCTGCCTCAGTCAAGTAACCAGTCAAGACATCCTCTTGCTGCGCACTGAAGACTTCTGGACTGCAGTGATCCCCCACACAGGGCAGCTGTGTCGATCCAGCCCATTCTCACTCCCAACTTGTCAAACACCACCGTTTTGTCAGATATCGATGCACGGACGCACCTTTCGCAGTTGGACACACACTCTTTCTGATGCCACCTGCAACAACTCATCTAGTACTGCTGCTTTGTTAGTGAACGTCGGCGTCAGACACCGCTTCACAAGGACACTCTTCGCAGTAGTATAATACTCACTGGGGGGGCAGCTATTTCTGACGCAGCCGGAAAGTAACCTAGCATAAAGTGCAACAAAGACCCTGCAGGGTGGGTGGGAGGTAAGGTGGATGTTTCAAACAAACACTGGACTTCCACCCATGAGCCCGCAGTTTGTTTCCTCTGTGAAACCAAAAGTCAATGGAATTATTTCAATAACAATGTAGTGTGCTAGTGTGTGTAGCATGCTACACCGGTGATGTATGTCACGTCATGTATGTCATGTGAAAAGATATTACATTAGTTAGAACTGCACTTACTTTAAACCAAACCATGATGTTTTTTCTAAACCTAGCCACGTGCTTTTGTAGCCTAAACGTAAGAAAACAACCGTAAAAACCAAGTGTTTTACCCATGTATAAAATTTATTTTGAAAAAGACTGTATATGTATGTTGCGAGCAAAAACTGTAGATTTCCTGTTCAAATGTATTTAGAAAATACTCAATGCATGTAACAATCATCAATCAAGATCCTGTCTGTGTATGTCTAAAACTGACACACGAGACTTCAGTTATGGGTGATAATACAGCACCACCTATTGGATGTTCACTTGTAGTGCACTTCTTGTAAACTCAGTAATCTCCCAGCATGCTATGTGTGTGTTCCTGTGCATCTGTGACTATTCTGGACAGGTTGCAACTAAAGCCTGTTGTCAACTAACACAATAGTCTGGCTCGTCTTTGTAACACCACGAACCCAAACAGCTACTGTACCTAGATTGTCATGTTTTGACATTTAGGTTCACTGACAAAGTGGCAGAATTTGGTGAAACAGGATGAGAATGGGTTGGGGTTTTTTGTATTATTATTATTATTATTATTATTAATATCATTTTTATTTTGTAGTATCTGCTTAATGTCACATGATAGATAGAGTATTATTTGGGGACAGACCTTAGCATCTTCTCTGTCTCACCTCATCTGATTCAGATTTAAGTACGTGCACAAGCACACCCCTGTCAGTTTCTCTCACCAGTCCTCCTGGTATGCTAAAAAAAAGGAGTAAGATAGCTAGAGAACATTTGTTTAGCCAAGCTGTCATTGGGGTTAGTTACAACACCTTTTCAAACGGTGCTAAAACCATCCATGTCCCTGTCAGTCAGTGTTTAGGGAGCTGTAGCAGCATGGTGGTTTGAAATGATCACAGATGAAATGCCTCACATTTTACTTCGTAAAATGTGGCATCTCTCTATGATACAAGTTACATAATTAAAACTTCAATAGTGTCAGGACTAATCAAAATATAGACTTGGACCAAAGAATACTTTCATACCTGAAAATTAGTGCTTTAGCTCTGAATATTTTTTTACACAGCTATAAAATTTCATGTGCATGGTTAGGGAAGAAGGGGTCATAGAATAAATGCATTGCATGACTCATAGGTTATCACTTTTTTCAAGTGGTGCTGTCACAGCCATACCCGGTCTCCCCTAAATGTCTCCCCCATTACCCTTTGCAACGCACTCACTGTCTTCCTCCCTCTCGTCAACATTGATGCATTATTATAGAAGCCAGCACACATTGTGATTGTTTTGAGTGTCCCTAACCTGTTGGCGCGCTATCATGTGTCAACTCATGGTACTGCAATAAAATGTTCATTTCATGCCTGGAAGTTTTGGCTGCTCTGTGGAAACAAAGTAGCTGACGCTAGCTTGCTGAATCAACTAAGCAACACACTTTGCTGGATTAGGATGTTAAGACTAGCATGGCGTCGGTCCGCGTCCAGAAATAGCCGCGTGGAGCCTGCACGCCTTATAACTGCAGCTTTCCTGGCAGCGGACAGTCCAAAGCAGAGCTCGGGGGGTAACATTAGGTGTTTCAGACAAATTCCCCTCCCACCAAGCGTCAGGTCACCGCTCCACCACCATCCCCAGCCGGCCTACCACCTCAGGTAAAGCCACCACGGCTAATGGGTTGCTAACGGTAGATGTGCATTTCTTTGAGAAGTTACAGCAAATGTGCCTCATTTTACAACAAGGGGAATAAAACGTCAAAATGTTTGTGTTGTGTTTCTTGTCGCGTGGTAGTTGCTGCAACGATTATTGACGTGCTTCTGGACGAATAGAGTTGCGCGAAACTCCAATGCAAAATCATACAATTTAATATTACCCCAACATGTACTATTGCAAGGAGACATGCTACTGTGATAAAAGACATTAAACTAAGGTCCAAATGCCTTGTATGTTAATTCGGTGTAACTAAACAACCCACTAAGTGACACTTTTTCTCGTAGTTTATTAGCTTTTTTTAACTGTTTTCCCAGTTGCATTGCTAATGGTAAAAACTAGCGCAGTGCTTTTGGGTTACATTTAGAAAAATCAAATTAATATTTCATATTTATGTCGGCCGAATTTTAAGAAAAGGTCTAATATATCAGAAACTGTATTCAGTCATGTTTGTCGGCGCATGCATTTTTGTTAATAGGCAAAGTAACATTAACTTAGCGAATACTTCAATGGGAGTCGACATGACTGTACTTAAGCTAACAGCTGCGGTGCTTGACAGCTACTGCAGCTGCAGGGAGCTGCTGAACAAGCTTCTTTAATATCAGCCAACTGGCAGCGTGATAAAACTTTGTTTTAACAGTATTCATGCTGATTTATACAACTAATGGAAGACTAAAGTAGTAAAGTAAAACGTTAGCTGAGCTCTAGCTGTCAAAGCATGTATTGCTCCTAATTAGTTAATATTACATCAGCAACCAGTGTTGCTCTTTTGTGTAACAGAAAGTGCCATACACCTCGTAACAGCAGACCATTTCACTTGTTATAGCAGGAAAACTCCAGTGTACTATTATTAGTTGGGTAAGGGGCCAAAAACTTGTTTTTAATTGAGCCAGTAAGGACACAACCCTGTAACTGGAGTAACCTAGATGAAATGCAGCCATTTCTAACATTGATAAGTACACCTGTGTTTTCCCTGCTATGACATGCCAATATATGTCATACAAAACATATGTTAAGTGATACATTAATGCAAGGACACACATCTTTTCCTAGCATTAAAAGTTGCAGCCATTTTTTAATTGATGGTATAAATGAAGCTTTATAATATAGCCATTAGGAGTACTGTATTCTTTGGTTAGGACTGGCACTATCAGTGAAAAGGCTAACGCAAGAGCAATGCAATAATTTTCTTGTGTATAGCTGTTAAAGGGTTACTTTGGCATTTTTCAACCTGGACCCTATTTCCTTATGTTTTTGGGTCAAATGGTGCTTTCACACCTGAAGTTTGATTCATTTAGACCACACCTGAGGGAAAAAATTATACATTGTTGCATTTTAGTTCTGGTTCAGTCCCTGTTCACACTGACTTTATACAAACAAACCAAGAGGACAGGTTACTTGTTGACTGGACAGTTTTGGTGCTTTTCGTCCTGCGTCATCAGGACCCACATGAAGAAATCAAATTCTGATGACTGACAGAAGTTAATGTAGCCCTTGTAATGCATCGAGAGCCTTAATATTTATGTTCTTTGGTGTGACAAAGAGCTGATGGAGAAATAACTGACTGTAAGTATTATTAGTAGGCCATAATTAGACTGCAAATTGATTGCATGTTATGAATAATGACTAACATAGAGACAGGATGAAAACAAGGCATCTTGTACAGTAATGATTCAGAGCTTAATACTGTTGGATCACTGTCACACACTTTTTAATGGACTTAATGAACCGACAATGTACACACGGTTGGACACAGTCATTGCAGATTTAACAGATTTTTAATCGGGGAAAATACCGTTGTTGATGGGCATTTCATCAGGATGCCCCCTGGGCACCTTCCATTAAAAGTGTTGCAGGCATGTCCCACTGATAGGATTCCCCGGGGTAGACCCAGGACACGCTGGAGGGATTGTTTATCTTGTTTGGCCTGGGAATGATTCGGGGTCCCTCAGGAGGAGCTGGAAAGTGTTGCTGGGGAGAGGGATGTCTGGGGTGCTTTGCTTGGCCTGTTGCCCCCGCGACCCAGCCCTGGATAAGCGGATGAAAATGGATGGATGGATGGATGGATGGATGGATGATGGGCATATGTGTTACTATGGTTATGCGTATGCATCAGTATAAATAGGTTATGGGATATACATGGCCTTTAGCAGGATCAGTTATGAGATCAGCTGTGCAACACCCACAATGTAACCAGATGGGGAAATTGTGCACCGTCACTGTAGGTACATTAAAAGTGGGTATATTTTCCACAGACAGACTTAGATTGTTTTTATAAATGTCTGAAGTGTCTCTTTACCTTTTGCTTGATCATGTCTGTTTGTTATGGTGTCTGAGTCTCGTTCTGAAATCTCACAAGATGTATACTCTGCTAAAGTAAATATGGGTGGCCATTAAATTCACTAAGCTACGTTTTCTGTACTCCAACAGAACACACTGTTCCCTCTCATAGGTGTTTCCAGTGTTGTCTTGCTGCAACAAGTCACCTATTGTGAGATTTCAGAACGAGACTGACACAGTAACAAACCGACCAGATCAAGTGAAAGGTAAAGCGACACTTGAAATAACAATCTAAACCTGACCTTGGCAAAATAACCGCTTTTAATGGATGTACAGTGACGGTGCACAATTGCCCCATCTGGTTACATAATAAGCGTTTCACGGCTGCTGACTTCAGCCCTCTCTTTCATTACTGGACCACACACAAAAATTGTTCTTCACGTCAGTCATTTATGCACAAAAACACTGGAATTAGGGTGCAGGTCAAAAAATTTAGTTACCCTTTAATGTCATTCACAAAACAGAGGTCCATAATATTTTTTAATTCACGGCTTGCAGTGGTATTAAAGCTCAAAGATAATGAATAAAAAAGGTTCTTCTGTAGAAATCAGATCTTCTGCTATATCGGATATCTGGAGTGACTAAAGGCACAGAATAAACCTTTATAAGATGTCTGGCTTTCGTAGATTTCTCTACATTGTCGCCAACAATCAGTTACTAAAATTATGAATATATTTGTGTGTCCAGTTCATCTGTCTTTATGAGCATGGCATCAGGGGGTGAAGAGCCGTCATCCACCCCTCACAAACACACCAACAGGTTAGCCAAGGAGAGGTCGCCCTACCTGCTGCAGCATGCACACAACCCTGTTGACTGGTGAGTGCCTTTAGAATACCTGCTAGGCACACATTTCTGAAAGCCAATATAATGTATCTAAACTAGTGTCATGTTTGTTTCAGGTACCCATGGGGACAAGATGCTTTTGACAAAGCAAAGAATGAAGACAAACCAATCTTTTTATCAGGTAGGAAGCCCTTCTCACACATGGCCACTTCACTTTGAATGTCCTTGTATTTCAGCGGGACAGAAGAGAAATTACTCCATGTAAATCATACTTACATATACCTCTGATATGAGATGACATTTCATATTAGCAGGAAATTGAAACACTATTTTATTCACGTCATACTGACTTGCTAAAAGTGTGCATGTACAGGAAATTACACTAAATCTCTTTCTGTCTGACCATCAGTGGGCTACTCAACGTGCCACTGGTGCCATGTTATGGAGAGGGAGTCTTTTGAAGATGAGGAAATTGGCAAAATCCTGAGCGACAACTTTGTCTGCATCAAAGTAGACAGAGAAGAGAGACCCGATGTGGACAAGGTCTACATGACCTTTGTACAGGTGTGTCTGCATGTGCGGTTTCATTTAGGTTTTCTCACACTAGCCTCTTATATATATTTTTTCCTCTGCTGATACTCACGACTTTTGGTTGCTCGTGTCTACAGGCAACAAGCGGAGGTGGAGGTTGGCCCATGAGTGTGTGGTTGACCCCTGACCTGAAACCTTTCATTGGAGGCACCTACTTCCCTCCCTCAGACCGTGCAATAAGGCCTGGGTTTAAAACGGTTCTCACCAGAATCATGGAACAGGTAAAAAGTTTACAAAGGATGTTTTTTCTGCTTTTCTTGACATCCTGTGTTTGGCTCATTTAAACATTTGCTCTCACGTGTATGCACATATTTAGAGAGAGTATTAAAAAGCTTTTTGCGTCAGAGAAATTTTACGCGCTTTGGAACAATTCGCCATGCTTTTTAAGGACTGAAATAAAATGAAAAAGTGCTATTTCCACCTACCTGTTGATGGATGAAACGCTGGGGACGGTGTCGTTGTCGCAGACGCCCTCAGCCAGTAGTCGGTCCCTTATCTCCCAAGCGAACATGGTTGGATTCTGGCGCTTATAGTCAGCAATTTTATCCACCACTTTCGGAGTTGCAACCTTTGGTTTGGAGCCACCAATGACTCCGGGTTTAATACTGCCGGTTTCATAGTACCTGCATGGGGACAGAGTGAGTGTTCCTGAATGGATCCCTCCTTAATTTAAAAAAATCCAGTCTGATTGATGGGAAAGGTGGCTTAAATATCGTATGTGTGGAAACAAATCTCCGCCGACCTTCTGCAGTTACACTTAGGGTTTTAAAAAAAAAACATACCTACAAATATGATGGCGAGTTTATTGTAATAATTGGTGTGGAAGTGTGCTGTTATATGGGCCTAATTGAGTGTCAGCTGGAAGGTGAACAGAGCGGGTTTTCAACGAAAAAGCAGTGTAATTAAAATCACACAATATAAGCAGTGAGACGGACAGAACAAAGGACAGTTTAGCTGTAAAAGCACAGTTTAGACCTCATTTCCAGTCTCCATGAGCTTACAGTAGCATGCACGACATGCCACCATGACCTATAGGTAAATGTTGGTGACAAACATTCAGTGTGTGTGAAATGAAATACCTCTGAAATGCCTTCTGATAGCTGAAAAAAATATATTTCAAAATATTATCTCACAGCATTTGTGCTCTGAAGTTAAAAAAAAATGATGTAGAGCTAATTTATCAGGTTTAAAGTTTTACACTGATGGAAAAATATAGGAACGTAAAGTGTGTATTTATGATATTTTTTACGCTGGATTATTACACT
>JAPZEB010000011.1:23053107-23066339 GCA_029783705.1 Chaetodon striatus
GTGGTCATTTTAAGTCTCTTTTTGATTACATTTTGTTTGTGGTGATTTTGAGTCTATTTGTGTTTGCTTTGTGTCTCTTTGTAGTTTCTTTGTGTCTTTTTGTAGTCATTTTGCATTTTCTTTGTTGTAATTTTGATTCTCTTTGTGATAATTTCATGTCTTTGGTTATTTTCTGTCTCCTTGTGATCACTTTGCCCCTTTTGTCTCTTTGTTTCTCACTGCAGCTGTTTTGCATTTCTTTGCAGTCATTTTGTGTCTCCTTGGTCTTTTTGCATCTTTTTGTGGTGATTTTATGTTTTTTTGTGATAATTTGGAGTCTTTGTAATTGCATTGTCTCTTTGTAGTCATTTAGAGACTGTTTTGAGTCTCTTTGTGATTGTTTTGCCCCTTTTTGTAGTTATTGTGAGTCTCTTTGCAGCTGTTTTGCATCTTGTTATAGTTGTTTTGTGTCTCTTTGTAGTCATATTGGGTCTCTTTTTAATTGCATTTGTGTCTCAGAGTCATTTTATGTCTCTTTATGATTGTTTTGCCCCTTTCCTTACTCTTTGTGAGGGTCTTTGTGTTTCTCTGCAGCTGTTGTGCATCTCATTGTAGCAGTTTTGTGTCTCTTTGTGGTCATTTTGAGTCTTGATTTATTTGAATTTTGTCTGTTTGTAGTAATTTTGAGTCTGTTTGTGTTTGCCTTTTGTCTGTTTGTAGTTGCTTTGTGTCTTTTGTAGTAATTTTGCATTTCTTCGTAGTCGTTTTAAATCTCATTGTAACCATTTTGAGTCTGTTTGTAGTTGCTTTGTGTCACTTTGTAGTTGTTTTGTCTCTGTGGTCATGTTGTGTTTCTTTGTAGTTGCTTTGCATCTCTCCGTAGACACTTTGTGTCTCTTTGTGGTCTTTTTGCATCTCTTTGTAGCGGTCTTATGTTTCTTTGTGGTCATTTTGAGTCTCTTCCCGTTCGACACATTAATTTGAGTGACATTTAGCAGGTGAAGGCCTGGAGGGTCCCTTCCGGGCCTGTGCCCATCAGGCCCATTCAGTAATCCATCAATGCTAATGTGAATTATCAAGCATTAAAGAAACTAACCTAATCTCTTTTATAATTGCACTGCAGTTAATTTTCCAAGCAGGGCAAAAAGAAAAGAAAACAAATGAAAGCAAAGGAGTCACAGTGTGTAAATAGAGCGTGAAGCACTGGCAGAAATTGGTCAAATTGTTGGGTAGCTTCCAGGAAGAACCATTATTTTCCATTTAGAGGAAACTAATGGTCAACGGCTCATTTACTAATGGACCCTGCCAACACGCAAACAGAGAGGAGGGTGGGGGGGACACATCTTCATATGTTTAATTGCTTTTCCAGTGCCCAACCGACCACGTTTGAAGACACACAAGAGCCGTTTGGAGGTTCTCAACTTCTTTCAGAAGACAAATAACGCAGGATGTTGCATGTTTGATTTCCAGCTCATAAAGGAAAGCTTCTCTGGGTAGACATAAATATCACAGTGTGGATAAGGCAGCGTGAACATCGTGAGGGTTGTTACAGTTCTTAGCCAAAGCTCACACGAGACATGAGAAAAGAGAGAAATAAGGCAGAAAATTGCATTACGAGGAATAAATTTCTCCTACGTCTGCAGATCTCTCTTCCTACCTCTCTCTTGCTCATGCAGTGTCAAAACAGCCAATTTTCTAATCAAAGCAGTTTGCCGTGTGATTAAATATGAGATGTGATTAGATGCCGCTGAGAAAATGATGTGTTTGTGAATGTATGCCTATACACTCACCCAGCATGTGCATGTCTTGTGTACATGTGCACTGTTTTCATCAGCAGCTATCCTCATTGGGAAGACGATCTGGAAGAGATCAATAAACAATTATAGCTTGTGTGTGTGTGTGTGTGTGTGTGTGTGTGTGTGTGGTAAGAACTGGTCAGGGTCATGGCTGAGAGCAACAGCACTCCACTTACCTTCAGTCCTTGTGTGCTCATAAATTTGGAAGCTGCTTAAAACGTCAAATTTGAATGGTTCCAGTGACAGCGATGACAAACAGAAGGTGAAGTGGAGTCAATATATTGAATGGCTGCATGTGCCTTGAGCAAGTTACTTGAAAACAGTTACACACTACTTCACTCTCTGCTCCTTCATTGTTCATGTAGATAGTTTCCCACTTCAGCGACAAAAAATAGATTTTCAGTTGGCGGCTGTAGCCCAGGCTGTGTTCTGCGTCTCCTCTAAACATGAGTTGTCTTGTTGGCCAGCAGGTGCTCTGCTGGTATGGCAGGGTCTTCTGAGGCCTAATGAACACTGACAGGCTGGCGCCTCCAGATGGAAGTGACATCTAACAGTCCCTCGCTTGATTTGCTTTCGTCTCCCAAGCTCATCTATCTTCTCTTTCTCACCCATTTTCCCTCCATTCATGCATTTTCTTGTACCCAAGCTGATTGCACTCTTTTTCAGCTTTATACTTAGCAGACAAAGATATGAGAGTGGTGTCTATCTTCTCAGCAAGACAGCATATACACTAAGTATATTTCCCAAAATGTTAAACTATTCCTTTGGACTGTTAATTTAAACCTGCAATAATTGTTTTCCTTTGGACACACAACCCTGACATACATCACTTTATAAAATTGATATGTAGTAGTTGCCTATTTAACATCGAGCAGACCCTGTGCAACATTAACATCAAATTGAAACCATGTTCCTTTTCCTCTAAATGAATATAAATCTGTCTTCAGTCTTCCATTAGCTTTGCTTTTGGTCTCCACCAACACATGAGGGAAATGTCTGACTCTTCAGGTGCCAAATGCTGTACTATGTTCACCAGCGTGATGCTAACTTTGTCTGTTGTTTGGTGAAGAGAGCAGATGGTAAAGTTCTGGGCTGTTAAACCACAGCAGTGAGTTGGAAGATGCTAAATTGCTCCACAGTGCTGCGGAGACTGCAAAGTGTAGTGATAATTCTCAGTGGAGTCATCACTATGAGTGCTTCTTTTACATTACATAGTGTTTTTCCCCCATTGTTCAAATAAAAATATTGATTAGTTAATGCAAAATTCAGAGCATATGAGTTGTTTAGACATGGTTCCCAACATGGAGGTGGCTGAGCCAGCAGCTAGCAGCTGATGATGCAAATTCAATAGACAGTGCTCAACAATGGCAACAATGCTGACATGAGGGTTGTTCCGGTGTAGAAATTTTCAAACTGGTTTGATATTAAGCAAAACACCAGACTGGACCAGTGCACTGAATTTAACTACCAGTGGTTACACGCATGACTTTGGAGCTCTATGTCCAATGCCTTTAACATTCACTTTTGTTATGTCATGGAAACAAACCATGTAGCTATTAGCTGTGCGCTCGAGATCAGCCTGCAGACATAACCATTGGAGAGATGGGTGGGTGGCCTACTTTCTTTCGATGTTTGCAATGTTACTTTGAAAAAGACAACATGTTTTATATTTTCAAACTTACTTAAAATGACATACAGTCCAGTCAACAGTTGTTTTAAGTGATGGTCATTAAGCTTGCCAGACACTTTCAGCTCCCTGGCAATCTCACTCCAGCCAGCTGCCACTTCATTTTGGTTTTTGTAATGAAATATGGAAGACACAAGGCATCTGACTAAAGTTCAGCTCAAATTGACAGTGCTTCACCATTGTGGCCAGTTAGGACACCTCTGTTGTCTTCCTTAGGTCTAAAACATTGCCATACTGGCACAGTTTTCTTGGAAAACTCTGCAGTGACTTCTCTTGCCACCCAAAAATACCTGTGAACTTTCTAATAAACAAACACAAAATGCACTGCTCTGCCTCTCCCAACTCTACTGCTCGGCTCTGCAGTAAATTGCACATGGCCCGTCAGACGCAGTGGCTGTATCAGTCCATTTATAAACATAATATTATGTTACAAGTTAGATCTAGCGCCGTTGACACCATCAGCACAGATTGCTGAGTAAGTCTATTTTTTAATTTGCCGGAATGTGTCAGATTGACAGATTCTGGGACTGGCAAAATTGAAAATAGATCCAACTCCGGCTGAAAGTGTTAATCAAGGGGGAACGACAGAGTGGCTGCTACACTTCCACAACAATGCCATCCCGATATCAACGGTAGTTGCCGTATAAGTGCAGTGCAAAGCAATGGCAATGAGCTCACCAGTGGGATACACACATGAGCTAACATGCACACATGGCTGGACCGGCTTACCACAACAAACCACAGAGAAGCTCGAATGCACACAGAGGTAGCATGACTTTATGCTCTGCTCAGGATGCCATTACTCCACTGTATCTTTATGTAGCAAAGACTGGTTTGCTCTTATCATGCTGTGAATGCTGCATACAGAATCTTAAAGTTGTTACGGATTACAGTGAATATAACAAACATCCAAACACAGCTGCCTATCTATTAAGACAGAAAAACATAATCACACTTAAGGCAGTAATCAGACACAGATTGCTTTTGTTGTGAGGCGACAGTGCAAAACCCTGAGACACAAGGCAACCTCAGGAAGAAGAAATATGTTTCGAATACAAAGTAGTGTAGGATATCAGCACAGTATGTCTTGCTCACCAGTTTAATAGCCACTTTTAGCTATTAATCTCACAGTGTTTCAGTCTTTATACCTCCATATCTATTCCTTCTCCGCCTTTGGGTATCAGCATTTTTTGCTCCCCTCTTCACCACCCTTCCTCCTCCTCTCGTCCCTCTCTGTTTTTCCCCCCAAAAAATCAGTATTTTTATTCCCCTCCAGTGGCGTTACTGCACTCCTCACTCTGGGGACCGCATATTAAACCTCGCCTCACGATCGATCTCAGATAAACACATTATGTTCCATCTCGAGCACAAAATGCAATCCTGATCCCGCCATAATGACACGGTACACGGGGACAAAGCAAAATAACCACAGCTACAGTAACAAACCGTGCCTCTGTTGTATCCAAAAGGCTTACCATTCAGGTCACAGTTGTTAATATTAACAGTGTTTTGCTTGCAAGACCAGAGCACAATGGAATGAGCATGCTCATGTTGATGCCGGTCCTAGTTTCACATATTTTATTTTTCATTTTTCCCACATCTTATGTGACGTGGTGTAGAAGGTGCTCCATGTTAATTACCGAGCATGTGGCTTTAAAGGTGGGCCAAAAAGAGGGAGCCCTCCATCCTCAAAGCCAGCTGGAACCTTGGAGTCAGATCAAACGCTTACTGCTTGCAGACGGTGGAAACACGGCCTTAGCTCGCCAGCATTAAGTCATTCCCAAATACATACAAACACTCAATATGCACTTGCGTGTGTGTGTACGTGTATAATGTGCATGCTTTTTGTGCGCTCGCCCAGGCGAATATGACTGTTTGACGGCTCAGTGAATATCCTAGACAGATCTTCCGAGATATAAAATTCACTTTCATCAGAGAGAGTTTGTTGTGCTCGCAATTTTGGAGACGTAGGAGATGTGCACAATATCCCCACATCATGTCTGTGTGTTTGCAGACATGTGTGCATGTTGTTTTGGTGGGTTTGTGAGCTGGAGGGCTGCAGCCCTGTTCCCACAGTCTGCAACTAAAAAGTCTTTGATCTGAATCCAAGGTTGTGGGCTTCACTGTTGGCCATGAGGATGAAGGTCTCTGTGTCCCCAGACCCTTTAATTCATCAACACACACACACTAACTACACAGATAAAAGCGTCAAAACTTTTAGAATTTAGATTTAGCTTCGAACATACATCATTTGAGCTGGGTGATAACAGCCAAGAAAATCTGAGAATAAATGAACAAGGTTCAGCAGCAGATGTATCTGAAAATGCATTGAATTAAATTCTAAGTCCTCAGAACCCCATGACAATCAATATTTCTCGCCCTTGCTGAGGGAGCTAAACCAGAGACGGGAAAAGACAGGCAGGGGGTCTCACCTCCCCCCTTCTCCTCCTCCTCCTCCTCCTCCTCCTCCTTTTCACGGTGATACTGAACTGGACAATGAGTGGATGTGTACATGATGATGATGAAGTATATCCACGTGCAGCATATCTGTAATCTGTTTTATACCATGTGCATTTATGGATTACAGCATCAATAATACGATACAGGATTGCAGTACACCCACAATATGATAATGCACATAATAACGATGACATCTTTTTTCCCCGTGATAGTTTTTTTTTTGGCGAATTTTTCCTTATCCCCTGTGAGGGTCCAAGGACATAGGGATCTCATCTGCTGTAAAGCCCTCTGAGGCAAATATTAATTTGTTATATTGGGCTTTATAAATAAAATAAAATTAAACAGAATCTGAATCTCAATACAAGAAAATCAAAACAACACAGTATGTATCCAGAGAGCCATCACCGATCTGTTGCAATTTCTGTTCAAAGAAAAAAAGAAGACAATAGCTGTTATTTAAGGAGCAGAAATCAAACATGTGCTGTATTATCCAACACATTCTCAGTCCTAACTTGTCCAATATGGCAGCTTGGTCAGTGGCCCTATGATTTAAACTATGACAATCTTGGTGCCCCTCTAGCATCAGTTTTAAATGTGTCAGCTACCGCTCATTGCATGCATACAGTACTTTTTCAAAATACACTTTTGTGTTCATTGGTAATGTAGGCTTTGGCACAAAGACTATTTTAGCCTTAAGCAACAAAACTACTTGGTTAGGTTAAGGAGAAGTTCATAATTTGGGTTAAAATTACGCTGACGTTTGGTTTCACACGGGCCACAAACAGCTGAAAGGTCAAAGGTGAAAGTCCTGTGTTCATTTGACCCATCCACTACCCTGACCTCCTCAGTTGGTCTGAGCATCTCATATTGTTGCAGATGAGTTTACATTGGAGTCAGCCGAAAGCCTGGTGGTGTCTCATACAAATGTTACAGGGTGCCCTTTGCATCGATATCAAACACCAAAGGCCACCAACCAAGGTGCCATATTTGATCACCTGAGAATGAAAACAGATTGACTCAAGCTCCAGTTTTGCTTTCTGCACAGACATGAGCTGATGCAGAAATGTGATTAGAAAATGTTCTTTTCTACTCTGTATACTCTGTTTCTCTTTGAAAATGGTCATGTCAGTTGTTCCCATGCCACCATTTGCCCTAAATTTAGAGCTGTATTTACCCTCTTTTCTAACCAGCTATACTGACATGAGTGGTACCAATGTTTTTTTTTTATTCATTTGTTTATATTTATATGTAACCTTTTTTTAACTAGGAAGTCCCATTGAAAGACCTGGCCAAAGTAGCAGCCGATCAAAACACATTAAAATGCAACAAATACAACATGTAATACAAAAATCCACAATAAAACAACAACTATTCAAACATAGTGGCCTCTCAAGGAAAACAAGCACATGTCTCTATTAGCACATTCTTTACAATGCCCTTAAATTCATCAAGTGATACAAGTGTTTCTAACTTTAAATCTTTTTGAAGATTGGTCCATGCCCATGGTGCACTGTAGGAAAATGCAGTTTTTCACAGATCTGTTAAATCTGGGGGTACTTTAAAAAGCAACCATTTGGAGGAGCATAGCTGGTAACTACCAAAGCTGACACACAGAGGGGTGAAAAGATAGGCTGGAAGTTTGCCCAATATTGGTTTATAGATAAAAAATATACCAGTGCTGCTGTCTTCAAGTTGTCAATGACGTCCAACTCACCAAATCATAAAGAATGCAGTAATGAGTAAGGGACTTTGCATTTGTAATAAAACATAGAGATGCATGGTGTACTGAATCAAGACTACATAAAATGGAGGAGCTTGCATGCATACACAATATGTCACCATAACCAATCACAGGCAGAAAAGTATTTTCCATGAGTTTTTTCTTAGCACTGAAAGTAAAACAAGATTTATTTCAAAATAAAAGTCAATTTTCACTGTAAGCTTTCTAACTAGAGTAGCAATATGTACATTAAATTAAAGCTTGCCATCTATCCATATACCCAGGTACCTGTATGAGGACACCCTTTTAGTGGATTTACAGTTAGAAGTGAAAATGCTAAAATCATCAAGCAACAGTGAGTTCTTGAGAAGACCATGACCCTTGTTTTCTCAGCATTTAGATAAAATTTAAATTCAGCAGAGCAGTTTGTATTTACTGTAATGCAGTCTGAAGCTCTTGCACCGCCTGCACTTTGGAGGGAGCATCAGCGTAAATGACTGTCATCTGCATATAAATGTATTTTTGGAGGAATGTCTTCACCCAAATAATTTATAAAAATAGGAAACAAAATAGGCCCCAAGTGGAGCTGTGGGAGACACCATTAGTTATCTCAAGAAATTCTCAAGATCTGCAAAAAATTTTCTTATGAATACCCTACGTTGTGTAGTTTCACAAGATACCACTACCTTTGCTAATGAATAAGCATGCCACATCCTCTCAAAGGCAGTAATATCAGCTAACACTTTTTTGGCGTGATGGAGGATGGAGGAGGATGCAGCAATTGTATCAGTTTTGGCAGTGTTTGGCAGTTTGGCAGTGTATCGAAAAATCACATCTACAGCATGAATTCTCCATTTTCTCCGTTTAAAAAATGTCAGATGTGTACGAACAGGCGAAAACAGATGCACGGGACCCCTCTGATGGTTGACGTCACTTAGGCTGCATGATAGTAAAAGACCTGTATACATCCTCTACCATTACCAATCCCTTATTGCTACTATAGCTGGACTCTTCACATACAGTAACATGGCTTGTTTACCACCAGCTGATATAAGGCAGCCACAAGGTGACCCTGCTGAGACAGCTCTTTACCTCCTATTCCCGTCCTCAGGGACTCCATGGTAGTAATGCCACAGCGCAGGCTTAATGTAAAGACCAAAGAGAGAGGGAGAGAGAAATGGTGTTACCTCACAATTTCCAGCTGCTCTTATTTGTTGCGGATTGAACCAAGGCCAGCTGTGAGAGGAAAGAGGTAATTTAAGCACCTGTGGTGGATTGAAGACCTCTTGTTTCTCCTCCATCATCCTCTCTTTTCTCCCTCTTGTGCTACTGCTCTTTCTCTCTCTGTTCTATTTCCTCTGCAGTGGTTATTCCTGTCTGCTTCTCCTGCAACAGTCCCCATCTCACGAGCCGAAATGATATGTACCCTCATATACGGCAGAGCATAAGTAAATAGAAAGTCCCAATGTGGTGAGATGCTACAGTATATATGGCAGACAGTTCCTCTGCCATTGTCCATGGGGAGAGGGGGAATGAGAAATATATTTAGGATGACATCTCTGGCCTTTTACTGGCTGGATTTAATCTCTCGCCCAAAACTTTGCTTTCTGCTTCACTGTCTGTGTGGCAGACGAAGGGAGGCAAAGTGTGAGCAGCTGTGAGAAGCTTAAGTGACTGACACAGGGAGAGTGCTGCAGAGTGCTAACACTTTGAGGGTGATATTGAGAATGTGGGAGTATGAAAGCTAGATTAAAGGCGACGGGAGTATTAGAGAGGGAAACTGACAGAGGAAGAAAGACCAAGAAATAATTAGGCCAAGACTGTCTCTTTTCATATTTGCCTTCAGTGTGGTTTCACTTGTATGTGCTTGAGCATGCAGTATCCTATGTATTTGTGTGTGTGAGTCTGTGCATCTTTGTTTTTGTGTCAATATGCCCATATGCACATGCGTGCTAAAGTAAGCCTGCACATGATTAATGATGAATGCAATCTGCATTTGCAGAGCAACTTCTTTTAAATGTAATACACAAGATAAATGAGGTATTCTCTTCAACTGTGCGCAAATCCTTTCAAGAAAGGCACCTTAAAATATGGATTAAGGCTTTCAAACGGATATAAAGACGGATTAGGCTTTATGGTCCATACACAAAAGAAAAGGAGGTAATACAGATTATATTGCGTGTGCTAGAAAATAAGATTTTTATTACATTTCATAAGCATGCGCTATATTTTAGTCCCCTTTATGCATGCATAATTCATATTCAGTCCAGAAGTTAGAGAAATAAATGATTAGGTCTATGCGTCATCTCTGCCAGACAGCACCCATCTGTGCTTCCACGGGTAACATTACATTAGTGAGTGTGTGTCAGTGTAGGCTGGTGTGTCTGTATTTGTGCATGAGGGAGAAAGAAAGAGCAAAAGAAAGGGAAAGCAAGAGGGAACATACTGCCAGTGAGCATGCACAGCTTGAGTATATCTTTTTACAGGTTTTCCTTAACGGGGAAGATAGTCTGGATGCTGCTGGGTGGAAGGCGTGTCATTAAAAGTTTCGCAGGCACACTGGATAGCTGTCAGAGCCCATGCCAATTAGTGCCACTTTAGGTGTCAGTCTGGTAGGCAGGAGAGACGAAAGGCGAGGAAGCTGAGAGGAGCACCACGAGAACCCTGCTGACTGAGCCTTCCTGCTCAGCTGAGCATCCTACAAAGAACGTCTCGGCTTGATGCTAATAGAAGCCGAAGTCTTTGTTTCATCCACATGGCAAATTCCATTTTCATTCATATAGGCTGTATCTATACGTCTGAGAGGGGAGGACATCTTGTTATGTCATTCTCTGCTTTTCAGCTGCTATTTTCTACCTTAGAAACATTCAGTTTAATTGAACTGGAGAAAAGCATCACTAACAACATCCAAGAGTCAAGAAAGATGCTCAAGTTCTGTCCTCCTGATGCATTGGCCCATATTAGTGTAGCTCTGACAACCTTTTTCAATTTTATTGGTCTGTTAAAGGCACCCTGTGGAGCTTTTGACCTCTAGTTGTGCTGCAGAGCGATGCTTTGATGAGCTGGTGCCTTTGCTATTTGTAGTGTGCTTTACTATTATGTGCAGTAGTGTGCGTGTCACAAGCATGGGGGGTGATGTAAAACCCATTTCTGCAGGAAGATGTTGTAATGTGCTGTAAAAGGTAGCAGGACGCCAATCAAATGGGAGAAGAAGAGTAAACAATGTAGCTTTTAAAATATTCAGGTAAAGGCTCTTAGAACAGTTTTATTACACCTTCTGGGGAAACTAAAAGTGTTGTGGTGAGAAACAAGTGTAATCAAAACTTTCTTTGTTTACAATGAAAAATCCACACGGTACCTTTAAATCTGTCTTAATCTGTTAAAAGGACAGATGAGAGTCACAGAGAGGATTATACCAGTAATAAAAGCCAGGGTAATAATAACTCTACTTTTACTTTATACCTTAAACTGAGCCACCAGTATGTACCCACTGAAATAAATGTGCCTATAAAATCAAACACCAAACCGTTAATCCAAAAACTAAAGCTTCTGCTTTTTATTCATAACACTACAAAACAAAACACTAAGCAAGACATCCTATCATTGACACACTCCCCATTATTAAGATATCTTAATCCCATTTGTTGACACAGAAGGCACTGCAATTTAATGCAAAATCATCACTCAGCCAACTACAAACACAGGTTCTTAAGCTCTTACAACACTCCTAATAAATATCTCTTATTTTGAAAATGGATGCAAATGGTAGCCTTGGTGAGAGAGGAAAAGGAGGGGTGGAAGTGAAAAGGAATAATAGCAGGATAACTAATGGCAAGGGTAACAAATATGTTGGAGGAGACCATGGGGTCAAGGATTGTTTGATAATGAGCGTGGACAGACAGACAGACAGACAGACACCAGCCTAACCTTTTCAAAGAAGAGTAGACTGAGTGCTAATCTTACTGCAGTTCAACATAATGCTACAGTGCTCATTAAACACAGTATGCACTGTTGAATGTACAATTGCTGGTAGCTGAGTAAACTGTGGCTGCACACTGTTTTACTCCTCTGGACATTGTACAGAGCTGAAGTATTAGCAGGGTCATAGACACTTGAGGGCCAAATGTTCTTGAACAGTGCAGGCGGACAACAACAGCAGCAGCCGGAGGGCAATCCAGAGTCTGGCCACAATATTGACACAATAGTCTAAATGTTATAGGAAAGCCTAACTGAGTGCCGACATCCAATGTGTATACCTCACCTATTTATATTCAGGGCTATGCACAGGGCATTGTAATACAGTCTATGCCCCTGACAGTTTGCTAATCTTTTGAAGGGCTAAAATATATATGATATTTTGTGTGTGGATTTACTGAACATTGTGTAGGTGTTGTAATAATCAATCATACTATGTCCCAAGTTTGTGTCCAAATACTAAACTCTATAGATTTTAACCATGATAGTGTGAAGTTTTATTAACAGCAGTGCTGTTGCTCATAGTGATTGAAATATAAGTGTGCTTGAAATATTGTTTGCTACTCCAGTAAATAGGACAAATCTCAGATATGTCTTGGCAAAGGGAGATATTTCTAGTTCACTCAGTTCATAGAACCCTTTGGCTTAGCTTTTAGTCAATAAAGCTAACTTTATGCTAGCAAGATTCAAAGTCAAAAACATTGTGTAGGGTTGACAAATTTTCCCCAAATCAGTATTTTCATAAACAAATGATACCTTATGGGTACTGACGGCTGCAGCCTGAAGTAAAAAGTCAAATAGCAAATGGGATGTGAGATGATTGCTGATGTGATACAAACTACCAGTAAGTTAAATATAAGTGTGTTGTGTCAGTGTTTCCACCACTTTAGCCGATATAGCTCAACATCTGCGGGACAGATTGTCATGAAATTTTGTGCAGACATTCATAGTGTCCAGAGGATGATTCCTAATGACTTTGGTGATCCCCTGGTTTTCGTCTATCTCCATCATCAGGGCAATATTTTAGTTTTTTCAATACACAAGGGGTTTACTGAGGTGTCCATTATCAGGAAATAATGGAGGCTGCTGAGGATAGTTGCCATCAATCCTTGATAATGGACACATTGAAGAGCACTGTCTTGCTTATATATACCATGGTCACTGGCCAAAGAAAAAAATTAAGACCATTCATTTAGATTGTTATGCGTTTTGCAATCAAAATCTAAAGTTTTTCAAAAGCCATAACTCACTGGAAGCACCCGAGGGTTCACCTAATACCTGGAACAATCATTACCAATCATTGAGCATAGCGTTAGTTTGGGCAGGACACAATGTCAAGCTCAGCTCACATCCCAGCTACATCAGCTGATCTCAAACAGCCAGTCAATTGATGGAGCAGCTGATTGATGAAAGGCAGTCAGCTGATAGATCAAATGATCCCTATGCAACCAATTGGCAAATCTCATTCAGGGGGCCCTATTTAAACTGCTCTGCCTACTATTGCTGCTTCCTCTGCAAGCCACTTTGCAACCCACCTCCACCCCAGCTCCTCCTTTTCATACTGTGTCTGACTTATCAATGCCACTTCTATTTGTCATTGTTGTTTGCTCTGTTC
>JAPZEB010000011.1:23101326-23111397 GCA_029783705.1 Chaetodon striatus
CGACCTAAACATCATTAAAAATGTATAGACCTCAAGAGAGCAGTGCATGCAAGACAGCCTGAGTATCTCACATAACTAAAAGCTTTTTGAAATGAAGAATGGGTAAAAATCCTCCAAACAAGAATTGAAAGAAGCTGTGATACTTGCCAAAGGGGGCGCTACTAAGTGGTGACCATGCAGGGTGCCCAAACCTTTGCTTCAGGCCCTTTACCTTTTTATTTTTAAACTGTAAAGGATTAAAAATTAAATAGAAATCCTGCTTAAAATATTAAAGAAATGTGTCATCTTTAACTTTTTTCCTTTTGGAGCTCAGTTCATCTTTTCCCTACTTAACTACTCACAGTAAACAAAAGATTGACCAGGGGTGCGCAAACTTTTGCATGCCACCGTGGGCTATAGTGTTACAACAAAAGGACCTTCATATTAAACATGACCATGAGTTTCAAGTAATGTTTGATGTATGTACATGTAACATGTAAAAGTGATTCCTGTGAGCTCAGGCTTTAGACCATTTTGTTTCCAACGTTTTTTTTTCTACCCCAGACGTGATAATGTGTCATTTCCCTGATCTAAAATTATATCCTGCTGAAACCTGTTGCGTTTAGAAGCTTTTATTGGTGATTTTTTTTTTTTCACATAGAAAGTGCTGCTATTCTCTGTTAGTCATTCCCTGACTGCAAGTACACTGCTAACACACGTAGCTACATGCTAACTTAAAAGAAACATATAATTTCAGTCACTGATGTTGTTAATTTCTCACACTTTTTGGATTATATTCCTGCTGGAACATGTTTGGTTGCTATAAGAAGCTTTAATTGGCAATTTTTGGTGCTAGAAAGTGACACTACTTTCTGTTAGAGTCATTCCCCCATCTACAATGATTGTACGAGACACCAAAATGTGGAAGACCCAGAAGTGCTAACCAGTTACAGCACATTGGGCTTTTTCTGGAGGGGGCTTAAAGGGACAGGTGCTAAAATTGAGCATTTCAAACAGAGGGTGAGCACAGACAGTATGAGGAAAAGTGTTTTTTGAACATTAAAGCACACAGCATGTCCTAGTAGAATCCTTAAATACAAATATGAACCCAAAAATGAGCATGGTAGGTCCTCTTTAACATGATTTCTCCTTCATCAGTCTAAACTCAATGCCTCAGAGCACTTAATGAACACAGGACTGTCAAACTTTGTAAGTTTATTAAAAAGAAAAAAGTAAAATCACTTTAACATAAGTATTCAGACCCCTTACTCAGTTCTCGAAGCACCTCTGGTAGCAATTAGAGCTTCAAGTTTTCTTGGACACCTGGATTAAGTTTTTACAGGTCGGATGGAGTCTGGCAGTGGACAGAAATTTCAGGTTTCTCCAGAGATGTTTGATTGGGTTTAAGTCAAGGCTCTGGCTGGTTCACTTAAGGATATTCACAGAGTTGTCCCTAAGTCACTCCTGATTTGCTTTCCTGCTCCCTAAACTCTGTCCAGTCTCCTAGTCCCCGCCACTGAAATACACCCCCACAGCATGACCCTGCCACCACCATGCTTCACTGTTAGGATGGTGTTGTGCAAGTGATAAGCCCTGCCTAGTTTTCTCCAGACATGACGCTTTGAAGGTAACAGTTCAACCATGGTTTCATCAGACCAAAGAATCTTGTTCCTCACAATGTGAGAGTCCTATAGGTATTTTTTTTTTTCCAAACTCCAGGCTTTCATGTGTTTTCCACTCCCCCAGATCTGTGCCTAGACACAATCCTGTCTCTGATCTCTGCAGGAAGTTCCTTTGACCTCATGTCTCGCTTTGTGCTCTGATGCGCATTGTCAGTGAGTGTCACTTGAGCACTGTTCAGACTGCAGCCCAAATCCGATATTTTTGCAAATCTGATCAGAATCTGATCTTACTGACTGATTGTTCGCATTACATATTGCAAGCGATCAGATCTGATCTGCAAGTGTCTATATTGATGAAGTCTTATCCACATTGATTTCCATGGCGACAGGCTACGCCCAGGAAAAGCAAACATTGGACAACAGAAAACTGTGTGTGTTTCTGTCCCAAATGGTTATGTGGAACCACGGCGCAAACTTTCTCCTAATTGCAAGGAAGCGACAGAAATGGAGGAGACTGCTAAGTTGTGCTGCCTTTCGTGCTGCCATCACTGCTGGAATGGTAGCGGAGTGAGGCGTGTGGTGTAGGCAGACCAGTGATGCCTGGCAGAATTGCGTGGTGGGTGCGTTTGACTATGCAATGTAGCACTCAAATTTCTGTATGCAAGAGCAGACATTCCGCATGATGTGTGACCTGCTGCAACCTTACATCGCTCGGCAAAACACTCAGTTTCGACAGGCAGTATCTGTCGAAAGATGTGTTGCCATTGCGTTGTGGTGGCCTGTACCGGCTCGGGATTTCGCACCTTGGCGCATCTCTTTGGAATCAGGAAGGCCACCGTGTGTGTAATTGCGCATGAGGTGAGCGCTGCCTTAACCTCTCTCAAAAATGACTTCTAAAGCTTCACCTGGAGGAGGTCGTACGGGGATTCAGATCACAGTGGGGCTTTCCACAGTGCAGGGGTTCCATATCCCTGTTCGTTAAAAATCCGATTTGGAGTGATAATGTGAACAAGGCTATATAGACAGGCGTATGCCTCTCCTAATCAGGTCCAATCAGTTGAATTTACCACAGGTGGACTCTAATCAAGGCGAAGAAACATCTCAAGGACTGTCAAGAGAAATGAGAAGCACCTGAGCTGAATTTCAAGTGCCATAGCAAAAGCGTGTGAATACTTATGTTGATGCGATATTTCAGGTTATGTCTTTTCAATAAATCTGAGTGTAGATTAATTAGGGGAAAAATTTAATATATTTTAGCATAAGGTGTCAACATAAAAAAAATGTGAAAAAAGTGTATGAGTGTCATTTTACCTTTGCTAGCTCTCCTTCATGATGAGTTATACTCAAAAAGAACTCAACCCAAGTATATATCATCAGCCTTGCTTATTGAAAAAAATACATTCATGTGCAACTAATCTGCATCATCAAATATATTTTGTAAGAAATATATAGCTCATAGATTACATTTTTATTGACCTAATGAGAAAATATTCATACCAAACTTATCTGCAAAATATTCCCTGTGAGTGTGTTTAACTTATTTCCCTACAAACAGCTCCTGGCGGCTATAGCAAGATCAGCACTTTCATGGCTGTGTCGGGGGCAATTCAGAGCAGCAAAGGAAATACAGGTCTTTGTTAAAGCTGCTTTAATCAATATTTTTGTATATTAACAATGGATCAAGAAGTTACTTCATGTGTAAGGGGTCGCTTACCACAATGAACCCACAAATTATCACTTGATTCTGCTGTTCCCAGAGCTCTATGGAGAGTTGTAGCATCTTTCAGCTCATTGATTTGGTTTTTCAGAACCGTCTTGTTTTGGCTCAGTGTCACCAACCTCATCAGAGTCATTTTAAGATGTAGCAGGGAAACTGAAAACCCACTGTGCACTTCCTCCATAGCACCAAACAGCAGACAGCTAAAGTTAGCAACCAGCCTACGTGGAAGCATTTAGCAGCTAAACAGCCAGAAAGTTCCCTGAGGAGTTGGTGGGGACCAAAGCAGTTATAAGGAAAATAAGTACTGAATTCACATTCATCACATGGCCTGGAACATGACTACAAATTAATATTAATGTTGCTGCTTGTCTGCTGGATGTGTAAATAAGCAGCTGTTTGCTTACACACGGCTGTATGAAGTTAGGTGATAATATGTCAGCGTTGTGTGCACAGCTCATTTTCTCTGTCCCCAAGTGACCAAAATGATGTTTAATGGAAATGTAACTGTTAAGTAAATCGACAACACTGATTTTGAGTATAAGTAAGCACATGCTGACATTTTCAATATTCAACTATAACCACAATCTTTCTGTAACCAAGGCTGCAAATCTGACACTGATATGGGGACACAATCCTCATCCCTGGTGTCAAAGTCCGGGCTTTGAATGTCCAACCATCCTCCCTGATTGCTTCCATACAAGCTCTGAGTTGAATTAATATTGGATAAACATGTTGTCAGTAAATGTAATCAAGGCATTTCCTCCCAAATGTTTTGGCTAAGCAAACTATTTTGCAGGAAACAGGGATTGTGATCTCATTCTGGACACAGTACATAGATTGAGTTTGGTGAGGTATCCATATGTGATACACACAGCTGTATGTGCATGCACACACCCTTACGATCACAGTGCATTAAAGGGAATGCTAATTAAGGAGACATTTTCTTACAGAGCAGGTGTTGAATTGCTGACAGGGACACAATTGTAAATGAAACCAGTGCACTGAGAATCACAAACGGGACATCTGAGTTCTTTTTACTTTGCCTTTTTTATTGCACCATAATTAAAATGAATTGTCTTTATTGCTGTTGTTTTTCTCCCTCAGTCCTATTCTTTATGGTTCTATTGATTTATTATTGGCTGTTATTCCAACCCACACTGGGCTTGTAATAGTTTTAGCTTGGAGATTGCTCCCAGCTACAATGAAAACGTGAGACCTAGACTTTATTTCTGTTTTGTTCCCCCTGCCAGTGTGATGAATCTGAATGGAAAAATTCATAATGGAACAGTAAAAGAAGGAGTGTGTTTGAGAAACTGTCGTTATGTGTCACCTTGCATTAAATTTGAAAGGGCTCACAGTAATTGCTTGAGTGCGGGGCAGGTCCTAGGCCGTGGAAATGTTATCACTGCCTTGGTTCTCTTGACAGTTAGAGATTAATCATGTTTTAATATCTTAAAGGGACAGTTCTCCCCAAAATCGAAAATACATATCTTTCCTCTTACCTGTAATACTATTCATCAATCTAAAGTGTTTTGGTGTGGTTTGCAGAGCGTTGGAGATATCGGCCATAGAGTCGTCTGCCTTCTCTCAATTTAATGGAACTAGATGGATTGTGTGCTCAAAGCGCCATAAACTACATTTGAAAAACCAACAAGTTCTTATTTCAAAGTCATCAAATAATGCTTTTTTTTCGGTGATTTCGATGTCAGACACAGGTAAAAAAAAAAAAGGCAGTCTTTTGCGGTAGTATGGTAGGCTGCCGGACAACCTAAGTTTGAAACACAGCCAGACAAAAACATGATTTAAGGATCTGGAGAGTCCCTGTAGGGCAGGCAGGAGTGGTGGTGGATGGGTTCAAAAAACACAGGACTTTCACCCAGGAGCCCGTGTTTGCTTCCCATATGAATGTTGAGCCAAACCATTATGTTTTTTTACTAAACCTAACCACTTGCTTTTGTTGCACAAGGAAATAAACCTAAATACAAGGTTTTTACTGATGTTGTAGTTTTATTTTGAAAAAGACTGTATGCATCTAATGAGCAGAAACTGTACACTTCTTGTGAAAATGGAAGTATATTTTAAAGAGGCACAATGCATCTAACAGACGTCCCAGAACGTTAACAAAAGACGCATGTGACAAATGTAGAAATGGAAGTCCACTGACCAAGCTGCAATATGTGACGAGTTTGGAGTGAGAATGTTGGAAAAACGTAGCAGTATTTTCTCTGTTCAGAAACCATGGCCACTGAACTACAGCCCCTCAACCATATCACAGAAGGTAGGTGTGCATCTACTGTTGGCTCACCTGGCACCACTGAGCTAGTTAATGTTACACTACAGCCAAGGAGGATGGTATTAATGTTTACATCTCATGCTGTCACGAGAACAAGCCTCTCATCCATGAGTAGATGCACTTTTCCGTCTGTGCGGTGATGTGGTTGGCGAGTGTAGTTCGGTAGAAAGAAAAGAGTTGCTACATGAAACTGCTGACAGTGTGAATGTTGTTGATGTCTCCAAAACTTGGAAACACACCAAAACAATCTAGATTGATAAACTGCACTACAGGTAAGAGAAAAAAAAAAAATGTTTTTTTTTATTTTGAGGTGTACTGTCTCTTTAAATGAAACTAACTATTTGGTACATTGCAGAACTAGAGGGAGAAGCCAAAAGTGTCCGCAACTTCTGGTTCAACATGACCAAAATGAAATTACACTACACTCTTTTGTTGGAATAATCATAGCTAAAAGCCAGGGGTAGCTTTAATATTGCAGTAGTGTCATTGAAATTCTGCAATTTGCGGATTAGTCTGACCTTTTCAAGTCAAGTACTTGGCACCAACATCTGAATGCAGGTTGTGATCTGCAGTGATTACAGCTGCGTCTCTGAATAAACCATTCAGGTCACAGTCAGCTGGTTCAAACTCTGAATTCTCATGAATTAAATCTTCACTTAATCTGACCTGCTGAAAAACATGGCGGGGTATTTGCATTCATGTGTGTGCCTGTGCTTGTTACTACTAACCAATCCAGCTTAGCTCAAAGTGGTCAGTATTTTTTGAGACAGTGTTAGTTCAATACAATGGTAATGTTGGGGGCATTAATTCAGTCAGAGGATGTTAAATTTGGCAAAAACTGCTCTGCTCTTTAAGAGAGCTCTTAAGAAATCCGAGCAGCAGCAAGGATTATGCTGAAAGAGCTAATCCCTGTTTAACAAAACACACACATACACACTCACTCACACACACAGATATGTATATGAATTTTTAGATCTTAGTAAAGTCAACAATATCAAAAGATGTTGGGTTGGTGGAGGGATTTGTAGCAGCAGACAGCATTTGCATGGAGGTTTTAGAAAAGTGACAGGTTATATTCATACAGGTTGCACACCTGTATGAATAATATTGGATGTTACTAGTCAGCTAGTAGTTAAGCAGCTGATGATTGAAGCAGCTGGTTCCAGTTAATCAGCTAAGGTAATCACAACTTCATTGCTCAACTTGAACTCATGCTCTGCTTTACATGTTGTCAGTCAAATATCATATCATGTTCCTCTTGCTGTTTTTGGCGTATGTTGTTGTGATTTTTCAGACATTTCCCCAAGCCACATTACATAATTTTACATAAATTTGTAGCAACTTCTCTCACTTGTTTCGTGCAAACGCAGCTGCACAAATGAGTCATGATAAGTTGAATGTCAATTAGCAGTTTGTGTCAGCTTTAATAGACTGACAGTCAGTTTTCAAGGATACATAACTCAACCTTCAAGTATACAAAGAGGCCACAGAGACTTCAGCCCGAGAGTCTGTTTCAAAGGTAAATTATGTAATATGGCGTCAGGAAAAGTCTACAGTCGTGACACCGTGCCATCACTTTTTTTTCTGCAATATAAAGTGTAAACTGCAGTGCTCTGCAACATTTTTTTTGCAACCCTCTTGCTGGCACATAGCTTTCTATCACTGATAAGTGGTTTTGTCCTTGGGGGAATGATGCACCTTACAGCTGGCCAAAGCAAGGTCAAACCTCTCACTGTGTCCGTCCTTTACTCCCAGAAGTGCTGCTGCAGTAGCCGTGGCATTTAGAGGGCAAATATGCACAGGATAATTAGCCGAGCGCACCTATTTAAGTCTGGGGTAAACAAGACATCGGTGTAGAAATGAAAAGAGAGAGCCAACGTTCAAAATGATGAAATGAAATGCAACTGTCAGGTTCACAGGCGTGTGTGTGTGTTTGTGTGTGTGTGTGTGTGTATTGGGGGTTGGGGTTGGGGGTGACGGGGACTAGAGGGAGTGCTGCTATGTCTCTTGATGCGCCAATCACCGCTTAAAGATGCAAATATATTCAGCTCCTGACTGACAGCTCATCGTGCCATACGCTGGGAGACCTTCCGCCGAACATGTTTCTCTCTATGTTTTTTTTTCTGTCTGTCTCCCAAATCCTATCTCTAACTCTTTCTGGGGAGCAAAGCAGCTTGTGTTGGCCAAGCACTCGGAGTGAAAATAGAAGCAATCATTTATTCATCGATTGAAACATCAGAGGACTAAGAGGCAGTGAGGGAGTGAGAGCAACAAAGAGCGGGAAAGATAGACTGGCTGGAGGATAAGGGAGGGAAAAAAAGGGCGGTGGCGGGGCTAAGTGGAAAGGAGCGGAGAACAGACAGGGAGAGGAAATTTGTTGAGTGAACAAAAAGTGGACAGTTTTGTCTTAATAGACATCACAGTATACAAAAGAAATGTCAAGTGATGGAAGTACAAATAGAGGTTATTCCAGCTATAACACTTCTAGACGGTGACAGGTAAATGCCTGTGATTTAAAAGAAATGCTTAGCAACCAATAAAACCTAAAAGTATTTGATATAGTCGGCATCAAGGTGACAGAAGCAAATAGCAAGAAAAACCTGTAATAGCTCCAAAACTGTGCTATGTCAGATGATTTATGTTTTTATAAAACCTTAAAGGGACAGTTCACCCCCAGATCAAAAATAAATATGTTGTTGGAGATATCAGCTGTAAAGATGTCTGCCTTCTTTCAATTATAATGGAACTAGATAGCACTTGCCTTGTGGTGCTCAAGAAATCATGACCCGGGCCTGTGGGTAGGAACTATTTTCTTTCTTTTTCTACTGAACTACACCCGCCAACTGTATCACTGTGTAGAGGGAAGCGTGCTTCTACTCAAGGACTAGATGCTCTCGTTTCCGACAGTGAGAGATGTAAACATTAACAGCATCCTCCTTGACTGAGCTGTAATATTAGCTAGCTCAGTGGTGCTAGGTGAGCCAACAGTGAATGCATGCCTTTGTCTGCACCATGATATGGTTGGTCCAGCTGTTGAAATCATAACCTGGTCACTCAATAATCCACAGGCCTTGTTGGGTACTATTTTCTTCCCACTGTACTACACAATCCAACTGTGTCACTGCGCAGAGGGAGGCGTGCTTCTGCTGTTAGCTTGCCTAGCACTGCTGAGCTAGCTCAGCTAAGGAGGACGCCATTCATGTTTATATCTTGTGCAAGCTAGTTAAGGAGGTTTCATTTCAACACTGGCGGGGACACTTATTAAACTGCATTAAAGTGAAGTTTTACACACCAATTTATGATGAAAATGTATTTTTTTAGGTGTCTTTTGTTTGAGCAATAACCTATTTAAATGTGCAAGTGTACCTATTTACATCAATAATATACTGATTGATTTTAATTAATTCATAAACCCCAGACTTGAATAGCTAAATGTGTTTTAAAAAGATTTCTGCTCTTGCTCAAACTTTCTGCACATTCAAAACGGCTCTCACATATCCCCACAGCTGTATACTTACACTACAGGCAGAAACATTGTGCCATTACATTTACCCTACAGATAAATGTTACTGGTTATGTTGCAAATTCATATTTTTACTCACAAATATAACAATTAAAATATGTTGCATAGTTGTTTATCAAACTATGTACTGTAGCATTATAAACTGAAAGCTCCATGTTCTTCAGATTTTGAATGAATTTATATATATGGTGCTAATAATTCCTCTCCCGAATGCAGGAATATGACTTTAACTTGCTGGGGGCTATGAATAGTTTTACTTTAAAAAGTTTTGAGTACTTCTAAGTACCAACATTTCCAGCTAGAGAATGGGGGAAAATAAAGGAAGGCAATTTGTCTGGGGCCTCAAATCACTAAATCCACCCCTGATAATAATAAAATTGAGCACAGGATGAAAAGGGAGACACAGAGCAATGCGTCCTCATTTTCCATCCAAAGTCAAAGACTAAAACTGAAACTAAAACTAAAACAAAATAGTTTGTGCAGGTCCAAAGAAGTCACTTTGCACTTGCTGAACATTTGACTGTTAACTCAGACGCTTAGGCGCTGTGAGGAAAAACTCTGCTCTTTAGTCACACTTCAAGCGGCTGCATGCTGCTCTTCATCAGAGGTGAAATACGGAAACTAACTAAAAACACTACTCATCAGACAAAGTGCAGAATGATTCCTTATAAAAAATACAATGCACTTCCCCTAACTGAATCAAGACCTGATGTGTCCCGTTTTTTCATGCACAGAACTGTGAGAATGAGAATAATGTGAACAAGTTTGCTAAAATATTGGTAGGGACAATTTTGTCGCAACTCTCCATATGCAAAACCATCTAGAAGAAAAATAGTTCCTACATGAAAGTGCTCACTACAAGGTATGTGGATTATCTTGAGTAACTGGGTCATGATTTCTGAAAAGAGACATTGATGTTGAGTTTTTAAAATGT
>JAPZEB010000011.1:23130921-23145319 GCA_029783705.1 Chaetodon striatus
TTCCTAAGTTCAGATTTTTTTTTTTTTTTTTTTTTTCATGATTCCTCCTAATCCCATTAGAAGCAATAGGACGAGGCAGAAGAGCACGATTTTTCTCACATATTATCTGTCTCATGTACTACTGTCAGGATATACTGACAGTTATAAAAAGCGCCATATTTGTTAAAAAAGTGACCTACTGTAGCTTTAAATGTTCCTTTTGTGTATATGGGGTAGCCTTATCTTCCGGTCTATGTGTATTGAGCTGGGTTGCATCATTCAATGTGTTGCTTTGGATGTGCGCAGCACAACAGAAATTCACAGAGTGTTAGTGTATAGCTGCCTCCCATGACGCCAGTTGGGTTTCCAGGGAGCTCATTAGAGCATGATTCCCCTTCTTGTCTAACGGGCAGACCGCAAATACGGGTGAGCCTATATGTGTGTGTGCATGTCTTCGTGCGTGAAGTACTGTAGGTGAAATACGCAAAGGCGGTCACTTTGGGTATTGGATGACTTTGATTACTCTGGTTTTTGAGTTGCTAAGGAGTTAAGTGGTAATTACCTTCTCTAACAGCTGCCTCAGTTGTTTGGTGCGGGCATCCCGTGAACACATGGACTGCTGGGGCGCCACCACAGTGCAGACACACCTCCCCTCACTATCCTGGGCTGAACTGTACACCTGCCACGATTCCTCTGGGTTCGCTGGCAACACCTGAGAACAAAGGAGCAGATAAAAAGAGAAGGAGAGAAGTTGAATGGTGATGCTGGATGAGAGGAGAGCAGAAAAATACAAACAGCTCAGACTAAAACGCAAAAAGGATGCTACAAAACCACATCCTTGTCTATGAAATAACAAAGGTCACTTTGCTGCTATTTGCCCATTAAGTCTGTCTATTTGATGCTAAGGCTGCATCGCATTTATCACCATCTAAACCATCAGGCTCCACCCGTTCTGCACCATCATACATTATATTCTAAAGCCACACAAAGGGAAGATGCAGCCAATCAAGACAGCCCAGGCTACTCACATTATTCAGTGGGTTGGGTGTGTGAAAGCTTAGAGTGTAGAGTGTGACGTGTGTGACGTCAGAAAGTTTTTTTTTCAGAGATAGAGTAACCTGCTAATCAGATGAGAATGAGTGACTTTGAAAAGGATATTCACCACTGCATCAGCGATAAAAAAGTATTCACTGGACAGATCTGCTGATTGAGTCAATTAGTGAGAGGGTGAGACTTCACAAAATCCAAAAGGAGCGCCTGACAGTCAGCTGCACTGCTCTCTACCAAAGGATGTGCTGACAAGACAAAGAAAATCACTATGGAGCACCTGCCTTGGTATCTCAGTGTGTATCTACTCAGTCAGTACTCTCACACCGGTCACTGACAAACAGGATCAAATCAAATATCATGTAAAAATTCTTCAATCTCCTCAAAATCATGAAACAAGCATATCATTCAGGATAAGTGAGCAAAGACCACTTCACTGCTTTTTTACTATTTATCCATTTCTTTGCCTTCAACATCCATTGTTCTAATTTTCAGTGCAGAGCCTCCACTTGACAGAGCGCTCACATTATTATCCTGGCACAGAGACAGCTCAGAATCTGCCAAGAGCCTGACAGAGAAACAAAGAAACGCTTCGTCTTGACTCTATAACAGTGCACTGGCTTTGAACGCCTCTCTCATTCACACAGACTGTGAAAGGAAGAATGAGGACTCCCGCTGTTTCAGACGGGGTGAGGAAAAAAACACTGCCTTGAAATTTGTCACGTCAAACGCCTAATTTTCCACCTTGGATCTTTTATTTTTATCAATGCAAGAGAAAAAAAAGAACCGATGGATAACTTTCCACTTAGTGCAGACTACTCATACCGACAGGGACAGCAGCCCAGTGGCAGCTGGAGCAGCATCAAACGCAGGAGGACGAGATCTATGATGCCTCTCCAAGTCTTTCTTACTTTTGCATGCGCCTTGCAAGCGCATAACAGAATTCTTCCTCTTATTTACGAGCCAAAGCGCACATATGTTGCGCATCTGTGGATTGGAATTTAATTGCAACATTCATTCACAAAAAAAAAACAGCCGCAGGAAATATGCGAAACTTGCGCACTTACTCCTGTGCTCCGATCTGGGTACCCTCCCTGTGCCGCCGTGAGCTTGGTAGTATTGAGCCCCACCAGAGAGGGGAGGGTCTGCGACATCCAGTTGGTAATCATCGCCATGGTGCTGAGCACGACGCCGATCTTCAGCAAAGGCACCGACATCTTTGCGCGCTGCTTGGACTTTTTTATTAAGCCGTCTTCATTCTACAGACTCCGGTGAGAAACAAGGCTGGCGAGTCATGTTGCCCAGTGCGGCTTGCTGTTTCACCCGGGACTCCGGCTCGGCTGGTCTTTTTTTGGACATCTCCAACGAAGCACTGGCGGCGAACGAGTCGGACGCGGTAAGGGGACCTGAACGGGATGGTCTGGACGGAGGTAAAAACTGGTACACTTGCTCCAGTGGTGGATAAAGATGGGGAAAACCCGAGAGCGGCTGCAGGAAACGTCCTCTGGATAGCTCCTCTGTCTGCGTTGTCCCGCACACTGCTGCCTCTCCGGATCACCGTTACTATTTCGTTCACGCCCGACGGTCCGCCTCCTGCCTTGGTGCGCTCTGTGATTAAGTGCCACTGACTACACACACAGGCTGCTCCAAATGGATGAGAGGAGGAAGGAGGAGGTACTACGGATCTATCTATATCGCCAGACGCAATGATGTCAGCCAGGTTGGGGTCCGTTCATGGTAATATCTGGCGATTGCGCCTGATTCGCCCGTAGCAGCCCGACACTGACGGCCCCCAGAGGGAATGACAATGAGCAGTGCGGCTGAGGTCGGCCGACACTGATGCTGAAGGATTATTTATAACGGACAGTGACATGTCTTTCTCCACTGCCCCGTAAGGACAAGAGGGCTCTCTGTCATATAGGCGAGCCTGCTCTGGATCATGCATGGTAAAGCTCACTCAAACTAAAAATAACCACTGCGATGTATGACTGCACGGCACACATGTCAAAATACGCACCAAACTCTTATGCAGAATGTCGCATTTCAATGACAGAGGGGTGTGAGGGCTCAGAGTCTGTTTTATTGATGGGATGCCTTGGGCTCAAACTCAGGGTGAGCTTTTAATTTGTGTGACTCTGGCGCCATCGTGCAGCTGATTTGGGCGTTGCTGAAATCAAAAGAGAAGCGCTTTTAACATGCAATGAAGCTACACAACATATGCAAATATATATAGATTTTAAACCTAAACAGAACCCATAATAATTAAAAAGACAAGTAGTCGATTTCCATTGATTTTACATGATATAAATGTCATGTTGATGCACTGAATGCATGGTGATTAGACTCAAAATTTGGGTGCATTAAGTGCAGTAAAGTGGTGCATTTTGTTTCAAATACTATCTCTTAGAAAGGACAAATTATTCATTCCCAGAAAGTAAGTCATCAACAGGCCGAAAGGCTAATGCTCCAGACGATGGCCTAAATTGCAGCACTGCATGATACATGAGGACCCCAGAACACCATGAGTGGCTCTGTGGCCACAGCTATTTCTGTCAACTCCATAATGCATTTTTCTGGTAAACTGAAGGATGGAGGGGAAGTTTGCACTCAGTGCACCTCCATATCTCTCCCCCTCTCCTTTCCTCTCCCTTGCCTCTCTTATCTCTCCCACTTCTTTATGACCTTTAAGGTGAGAGCCCACAGTAGTGATGGCTCCGCAGATTACTGTGAAGTATCGGCAGGGGTCAGCTCACCGCTGTGCGCTGCTGTCCAGGGTCCTGTCTGGTCTTGTGTTATATGGTGCAGTTCAGTGCGGCACAGCGGCCTCTAATGACACAGCTTTCGACAGTAGAGTTAGTTCTCTAAGCTTCACAGGTGTGGATCCAATTCGGGGTTTTAACAGGGATAAAACAAATCAAATGTTAAGGTACCACCTCTGATACAAAGTCGGTATTTAACACAGCAGCAGCAGCAGCAGCAGCAGCAGGAATGCCAGACTGATAAAAGACACAGGACTCAATGAAAAAATCAATGAATCAATCAGACAGGTGAGTCATCAGGAGTGATTTATAGAGAGATTTGTCAATTTAAACCACTCATTAGAACTGAGCTACAACACTTATTGCAGAGGGATTGGTTTTTAATTCTGTATACAAGCTCTCAAATGTGCAAACACCATAAAAGCATGCACAGTGATTAGTTACACAGTCTGATATAATCGCCTTGCATACATAAATGTGTAAAAGAAGTGTTGCTCAAATTTTATGGTAACCTTAAGAGAATGCAGCTTGTGCCTTTTAAGTTATTTTCACTTTACAATAGCCTAAAAGACACATTAGAATTGAAGGGGAAAGGTGTAGACGTGCATGGAAGGACAAACAAGCAAGCACATCTTAAAAAATTATGCAAAATAATCATAAAAAGAAGCTTCATAAAAGTAGTATTCCTGACTGCTCTATTGTACCGTATTGCATTCTAGTGAACAGGTGTTTGGATTGTATATATACAGTAGGTTAACCACATTGACACACTCAGTCTCCACTGTAATAAATGCTCATAAAGTAGCGAAAAATCACATTTCCAGCCTGCGAGTGAACTACAAAATGCACCGTATCTCCACCTACTCCTCTTCTGCTCGCTTTCTCTCTCTCCCCCCGCTCGCTTCGTCGCTCCACCAACCATACTGAATAATAAATAGCTTCAACCCCGGCTGCCAATCACACCACGCGTATTGCAATTCAGCTCAACTCCGTCTCAGTTTCTCACATAAAACCGGATTGATTCTTCTGGTTTTATACATTAAAAACCCTAAACCGTTTCAAGAGTGTCCCCTTACTGGAGTCCTTGTAGTCTCAGCTTGAGACGTGGACGTGTGGGCAAAGAAGATTTAATTTTTTATGTGAAATCAAAGCTGTTTTTGTTAGTGTGCATGCAATCTAAGCCCCTGACATGTGCAGGTGTTTACAGTAATCCTTTGCATGACGGTTGTTTGTAGGATGAGCTATGGCATGTGGGTTGCAGGGTGTCAAAGGGGCGGCTATAAGCAGTGCCATCTGTGTTGTCAGGTGTCTGTGAGATGCTTTAGGATGTGGGCCTGAAGCCATGGGGGAGCCACTAGGTGAGGAACAGATGCCGCTCTGGCTGCTTGCTATTCTTCTCTGTGTGAACACCAAGCAGTAGCCAAATCCTTCAGCCGCGGGGATAGAGGTGAATAAACGCGGGCGGAATTAAAGAGGAGAGTGTGCTACTAATCAGGATCCTCCTCGCTCCCTCGGCCAGATGTTAAGAAAAGAGCTGCAGCTGCCCCCACACCGTCTGAAAACTGTGTGAGACTTTTGAAGCAAGGTGGTTAATGTGGTCATTAAGAGAGCGTCGTTGTTCAGCATCAAAGGTCGAGGCCATACTGCCCGCATGGCTCTTTCTTTTTCCTGAGTGATCTTGCAATAAAAGGCTCTCTATCTCTGGGTACACCTCTCACTTTTTTATATCTTCAAACAGAGATGAGATGTGGCGAGGCCTGGCCTTCCCACAGTGAAATGTAGGTTTCTATAGCAGAGGCTGTGTAAATAGAGCCTGTCAGTGTCTCTTGCTTTTCTGTTCTCCTGGAAGGGAGCAGACAGGCGAGGCTGTGCACTTATATCGACTTACCTTCAAGCAGATGACACGCACTCTCAGGCCATCACAGAAACACTGCCACTGTAACGCGGGGCCCCTGACCCGCACGCGCAGCACCAGAACCCGACTGTCATGAAACCAAAAGTGAAACAGGCTCTCTTTTCCTTCCTCCTCTCTGACTGATGGCTTCCATCAATCAGTTCAAATAGCCCCATTGTTCCATTGTGTCAGCATTTTTAGTGCACTCTACTGCTTGCACTCTATGTCCAGCTGAGATTACAGGCTTACACATTTGATGCTTTAACATAAGTAGATAAAAAAAACCCAGCAATAACTGAGTGTAATTCCACATGAATGTTGTTGCTCTATGAATAAAAAATGTCCCGCGCACAGCTCGCTGACATTTCTCATAAATTTCACTGGAATCAATGGCTGGCATATTTGTGTCAAGGCAATAGGCTATTACATCAATATTGTTCTAACACATTAGCTATCAGGGCCAGCAGGGGTTGCAGCAACCTACTTCCAAAACATTGTATTGAGTTAGTCACTTGGAGAAGAGTATATTACAGATACACGGGGATTAATTTATTGATAACATCTCTCTGTGGCACATTTGATTCTCTTTTTTTTTTGACTCTCCAATTACCAGCCACAATTGGATTCACACAAGCCCATGAAATATGACTCTCTGCTCAAGGAAGGGCAATTAAATCATCAAATTCCTCAATCCAGTGGTGGCAGGGCCTAGTAATAAATAAATTCCCTCCCTCGCTCGCTCACTCTCCCCTCCACCATGACACTGCCTGTGAGAATTTATAAAGGCGACACTTTAATGCAACAGTAACTATTATATGTATTGCTGCAAATGGCCTTTTTAGATAGCAGGAAGTAATTACTACTTCCACTAAAGGATCACAGAGATGCATTTTATTGACCAGTAAATTTGTTTACTACTGCTGAGCTAGGTGGCTTTACATTGTTGGACTAAATGCCCCCCCTTCCCTTCCTTCCCTTCCCTTCCCTCCACAACCCCCCCTCACAGAGGCAACAGTAAGTCACACTGTGGTCATTGAGCATGCTCAAAACACCTTCTTTGAGACACTGCATTTGATTGTGGAGCCCTGATTTAAGAGCAGCAGCCCATAATTCAACAATGGCCTTTAAAGAGAAAGCCACAGGCAACACAGAGTATCAGAGGAGCCCTGCAGTTGATTAATGGGACCATTTGCTAATGAGGAAACTGACAGATCATGCAATATTCCCCTGTATCTGGCCGGTCTGTCATCCCCGGCGGTGGGGATACTGAGCAGGGCTCTGCTGGATCTATCCGCGCCCGTCAAGCACAATGTATTCACATCATGTAATCCCACCCGTTAATCTGTTTAAACGGGGGTAGAGGGCTAATTCACGGGGGCTCTTTATGCGAGGTAAACGGGTAATCTCTCGGTGGATCCCAAGCCAATTAACCGCTGCTTTTTTAGCTTTTTCTTTAAACACAGGAGGTGGAAAATGGCGTTAAAGACCTACTTGGGTGAGTTCTGTGCCCATGAAGATGAGGAGAATCAGAGTCAGGAGCTTGCTCGCAGGCTGCATCTCTTGCCTCCGGTGTGTGTGGACCAGCGGTCTCACATGCAGATCGAGTCCCTTTGCGTCCCCCCGCACAGCAGTCCTTTCCTCCCCGGCTCTCTTTCGCGTTGCAAGTCGCTCGATTCTCTCTCTTTTCTTATGATTATTATTATTTTATCCCTCAGCAACCCAGTAGCAGAAAGCGACAGATCTGTTTCGCGGACTCGTCTCTGTGCATATTCATTTCATATCGGGAGCCTATCTTCGGTTGCCTCTCCCCTCCGGTCTCCGTGGCCGCACTTATTTATCGCTGCGACGGACTGTGATGAACATTGGGCTGAAGACGCGCAAACACTGTCGTATACACTGCTATAAACCTTCACTCTGATATTGCCAAAAGTTTACCTCCCCGCCTCAAGCTGCCGTATAAGCTCTCGATGAAAAAATGAGAGTGACGGCGCTGTACATGGTGCTGAAAACGGAAGTAGCATCGCCAAGAGAGGGAGATTTAAATTGGCAGGCAGACAGGAGGGAGAAAGCCTTTCCAAGAGGATTTGCTGCGAGTTAGTCCATCATAAACAAAAGTTTCCTCATCAGCATTAATTCTCCCGAGGGTTGCATTACATTTTTATTCATGGCAACTGATCTGAGAACACAATTTAATGACAAAAATAAACCACTTTACAGTCTCAGCTGCGTAAAAATACAAAAATAAATCAATGTACAGTACATAGACACATGGTACATCTTAAGTGGCTCATGCATGTTTGTAAAAACTGCTGCCGCATTTCACTTTTTCTTAAGTATTTTTGGATGATATTTCCCACCTAAAGAAATTCATCTTTGTCTGGATAAAAGAAGAAAAAAAAGTTCTTATCTGCAGGAATTACAACCCTGTCAAAGACATTTTTTAGATTCCTCTGTGGGTATTTTGAGGTTTTGCCCAAGCGGCTGAGAAATGAAGCCAGCACAGTCAAAAATTCATCCAATGGCCGTTTGAAGCTGGCTCCAAAACAAAGCAAATCCTCATAGACTCCCATGTTACAATGCCCAACTTTACAGCAGAAATATGTTTACAGCCTGGTATGAAAAACAGTTTCAGTCCTTTAGCTTTTTTTTTTTACTCACACCATTACATTTTTTAAGGCCCAAAGTAACGCATGTTTAAGGGCGGGGCCCTTGACTGACTGGCTGTCTGTGAGCTGTCACTAACAGTTGCTGCACTCAGATCACAACTCCAACCTCTTGTCCAAATATGGTCACTTCTGGCACCAAAAACCAAGACACCGATGACTAAAATGCCGAACTTAAAGCTCTGAAAAAAAAGTCCACAAGCCAAAGTGTGACAAAATAGTGGTTACGTCCATTATTTAAACAGTCAGTAGCCCAGCTGGTCACAACATCACTAGACCTTGATGTTTGGTTGAATTTCAGTTGAGATGTCAGGTAATCACAATTCAATGTCAGAACAACGCCTGCCAATGTTAATTTGACGCAGAATACTGGCAACAGACGACGCTGACATTTTGTTGTGTTTACTAAGTAACTAAAATCCAACATCTTCCAATCGTCTTAACGTTATCTCAACGTAGAATAACAACATTTAGTCATAAGGTATGGACAACAAAAGCCAACGTCTGCAAAATGTCATAACGTTTACATCCACACAACCTCAAATTCTAATGTCGTTAGACGTTTAAAATATCATCAAACCAATTTTTATTCCAACCATAATTTAACGTCCGTGCCAGGTGGGTGAAGTCAAGGAGGTTCTTGGGTTTTGTTTCAACATGTGGGGGGAACACATATGAAACAGGGGTTTGGGAGTCCTTCAGTAGATCGTTTTTAACACCAGACACTTAATTTTCTACACTCTGGTGAATGTTTTTGCACCAATTTATGCATTTTCTGCAATTATTTATGGAAGAAATGTCTTAAATTTTGTGAAAAATAAAACTCCTCTGCTACTTTAATGTCTTTATTTGGGGTGAAAAGTGCACATGCTCTTAATATAATAAACACCTATGCTTGGAGTTGTGGTTTGTTTGACAAAGTGTTAACATCAGCAGTGGTGGAAGAAGTATTTAGATATTCTACTTAACAAACAGCAATACAACTCTATAAAATCTCTCCATTACTGGTAAGAGTTATGCATTCATAATTTTTAATTATGTACAAAAGTATTGGCAGCACAGTGTACTTAAAGGGACAGTTCATGTCAAAATCAAAAATACATATTTTTCTCTTTTATCTGTGGTGCTGTTTATCAGTCTAGATTGTTTTGGTGTGAGTTGCAGAGTACTGGAGATATCAGCCGGAGAGATGTCTGCCTTCTCTCCGAAGTAGATGGCACTCAGCTTGTAGTACTCAAAGTGCCAAAAAAAAATACATTTGAGCAACTTAACAGCAATGTCTCTTTCCAGAAATCTTCATGCTTGGTGATAGGATGGATGGCCTGGAGGGACAGAGGAAGGACGCTCTTCTGTGATTGGTTGTTTTATCATCAGTTGTCCATGCTCGTGCAAGCCAATGCGAAAGGGTTGATTTTGACCACAGCCACAAAGCTTTTTCTGCTATCATCGCAGATAGTTTAATTAATTAGAGAACATTTTGTCATATAAACTCTTTTTATATGTTTTGTTTGTAAAGATCTGGAGGCTTGATGGGCGCCGGTGACGCTGTCATAGCAAATGAGAGGAGGCCCAGACCGAAGAGCATGTTGAAGGCTCTACATCCAGAGTTGTGTGGACACTGAAGGAGAGCGGACAGTGGGTTCTCCGCAGTGGGCACAGATCCCACAGACTTTCCACCCTCTCTCTGTTTCCCCATCATGCTCAGGGGGCCCTGTCTTGACTCTCAGCCGCCTGGCTCTATCCCACAGCCCCTAAGCAGCCTCCAGCATTCCCACTGACCCAGGCTGTGCTCTGCTCTTCTGCCAGAAAACCAGAGGGAGGCCGAGAGTTGGCGAAGTACATGCCCACCTCCAAGGGCCCTGTATCGGCTTTCCTCCAATGCCCGCATACCTTTGGATGTAGAACTGTGGACTTTGTCATTTTCTTGTCAGGGATTTTGTGTTCCTGCTCTCAAAACGTTTCTTCACAAGGATTGGACGAACAACATTTTGCAGTATAGCCAATCACAGTGGGGTCCATTAAAAAAACGTCCCTCTCCTGTTCCTCTGGACCATCCATTCTACCATCAACCAATCATGACTTGGTTACTCAAGATACTCCACAGATCTTTCTGCTATGCCTACCAACTATATCAGCATGCAGAAGAAAGCATGGATCAGAGGCTCATGTTTCTGACAGTGCAAAATGTTAACATTAATGGCGTCCTCCTTGGCTGAGCTGTAATGTTAGCTAGCTCAGTGGTGCTAGGTGAGCTACTGGTAGATGCACGCTTCCTTCTGCACGGTGATATGGTTGGCAGGCGTAGTTCGGACAAAAAACATGAAAGTGCTTACAACAAGGTCGATGGATTATCTGGAAAGAGACATTACTTTTGAATTTTTCAAATGTGGTTATTTATTTAATTTTTGTTGGCACTTTGAGCACCACAAGCCGATTACAGTGACGAGACGGCAGATGTCTAAATTGATAAACAGCACTAAGAGCAAAAGTATGTAGTTTTGATTATAGTGAACTGTCCCTTTAAAGTACCAAAAGTGTTGGTTGTGGCTTTTGTAATATTATATAATTGGATGTAATACATTTTGTATCATTTGCTTATTGTTACTGATACATTACTGTGTGAGCATTTATAATGTTCTATTAGATTTAGTACATATACTGAGTTCATTGTATGACATTGCATCATATTTAAGTAGTTAATCACATGTTGTGTACAAAATTAATATCCAAAGCAACTAGTAACTGTATCTGCCAAATACATGCTACAAAAAGTATTCCTGTCTGAAGTGTTGAGAAATAATACTCACAATGTTCTCATACTTGAGTGTACTTGAATCTGTTACTCTCTATCTAAAAAACAAGCATTAGAATTAAACCCAGGGTAGAGTTATTGGGATGATATTATTAGACCTTATTAGACCTCATCAGGACAGAGTTTGAATGACATCTTCCCGACCTTCCAATCAACTTTGTT
Organism: Chaetodon striatus; assembly: GCA_029783705.1. NCBI lineage: Eukaryota > Metazoa > Chordata > Actinopteri > Chaetodontiformes > Chaetodontidae > Chaetodon > Chaetodon striatus. The sequence goes on from JAPZEB010000011.1 coordinate 23,142,238, forward strand.
GCACCTGTGAGGGCGGGACAAATTGCATCTTTATCCCTCTTATTAGAGTCCAGCGACCTCATGTAATTCCCATTATAGCTCATCAACATGAGCTAAAGTCTTATTAGCCAGAAGAAGTGAAAAGCACCCAATCGGGATGTTATCAGCCCATTAAATGGCCGTTATCTGTGGTTATAAGCCTCATGGATATGGGTCAGTAGGGGCCTGCTACACCTACTGGTAGGTTCAGAAAGCTGTTATGTCAGTTTAATTGCCGTTACCTATTCTTAAGGGTTCACTTTCTTTAGGTGTGGGTGCCAGAACAACGTGGTTAGGTTTAGAAAAATATAGTAGCTGGACCTAAATATCAGTTTCACAGGGAACTCCTGTCCCCTGGGTGAAAGTCTTGTGCTGAAATAAAAATAACTTAATATCAATTTCTGCTCCTCTCATAGATCTAGTCTAGGTGTGTGTGTGTGTGTGTGTGTGTGTGTGTGTGTGTCCGGTTATCAGAATACTACTTTGATCCTCAGGCACTCTATGAGGGCAGCACAGTACCATTGTGAATGTCAACAATGGGCTCTTAATTGGGTGGTCGTGTGGGTCTGAAGCTGCTCTGCTCCTTGCCTGCCTGTGACTGTCTGATCCACATTATATGCTAATAGCTCAGTGGCCTGTAGATAGACTCTCAGCTAAAATGAATTCTCTTCTGGTGGCACTAAGATGCATAAATCACCCTGGTAATGGAACCAGGGCAAGTTCATATCTGTATTCTCTAATGTGGACTCCCATTCGTCTGTTAACAGATTTTTGGCTGGTCTGCGCACCTGAACGGAGCGATACAAGGTCAGCCTGAGAAGAGGTTTAAGCTGTAACAGTGGGATAATGATTTTCAGGGTAGTGAGTTAAAGTGCTCGGCACCTGCTTCTTCCTGCCTCTGATTGCGTTTGAAACTCCCATGATGCTTTCCATCGGGCATGTGCATGCACGCACAAATGCATTTGTGTTAGCGTGCTTTACCAGCAGTACGAGCAGTTTCAGCTCACTCAATGAGGATTTGATTACGGGGCAGGGGAATAAGATCTGCGAGTAATAAAAGTGGTATGCTCCCGACATAAAGAGGAACATTTGTTTGTCGGCAGGAGCCCTTCCCTGCGTGGTGGTACACAGCCCACACACTGAACAGCAGGAGACACCTCTCACTGGCACTATGGCCAATATTAAAGTTTGTCTCTGTAGCATGAAGCCACAGTGGATCCGACCACTGAGCACAGCAGACCCTTTGATCATGCCTGATGAGATGTTCTGTTATTAAAAGTTGCAAAGAAGAACAGGAAAGGCACTGTGTATGTTTGTTTGTCTTTGGTTGTTTACTGAGTGTGAGAGAAGACACTCAGCTCCACTTTGATTAATTAATACATAGCCGTTCCTGGCATATTTTTACCTTTTGCAAAAATAAGAATCCAATTACGGTGACAGGTTTGATTACTTTGCACATGCTTGTTAGTGTGAAATGAGGACAAGATAATGTGTCTCCTCACTTCCTAGGATGTTAGTAGTAGATGGGGGATTGCGATGAGGACAGTGGCGAACAAGTGATGAATGTTAAAACAATCAGCGGAAATAGGAGATGATGGAGCACCGCTGTGATTTGGAAGATTTCATTGGAAAAAAAGCTGTTCAAACAGAGCAAGGCTGAGCAGGGAGGTTGATTTAATGTTGCCGCTTGTATGGATATTTCTCCTCAAGATTTATTTCCCACCCGTTGAGCTTGAAATGCAAATTGCTGGATTGTCTTGTTTGCATGCAGATGTATGTAAAATGTCTTCATCGCAAGTGCATCGAAGGGGAAGTCACTCTGAGTGAAATGCATGTGATGCGTTAAGTTGCACTGAATTTGTGAGGTGACTGATTGTAATTGTACACCTCCCTCGCACACATACACACTCTCACACATTCTCTCACTCTCTTTGCTTCTTTTTGTTCCTGCAGCATTGACTAAAAAACTAATATTTGGCATAGTTATCCAAGTTTCACAGAAAAATGGATTAACCTTCCAAAATTTGTTCTCATTTGAAAGAGGCCCAGTTCTTTCACCAGTTGAGTTCTTTTTCTTCTTCCCAGTTAGGATTTGCGAGTCGAGTGTGTGTGTGAAAGAGATGGAGAGAAAGTGAGTAAAAGAGCTCCAGTTTAAATGTAGGTCCCAATAGAATTTGTCTCTTTCCTCTCAGGCACGCTGCCATTACTTCCCCCTTTCATCACTTTCTCCCCCTCTGCTCTCTGCAGGGTTGATGCTACAGATAACGATCAAAGATATGTTTCACACATCTTTTGTAGGCTATCTTGGTAACGCTCCGTTCATTTGCTGTGCTGCAGACCTGGTCTGTATGGGCCCAGGACCTTGATCAGTTCTGCGCTTACAGGCAGAGCTTCATAAAAATATGAATTAACAGCCCCCTGTGAGTTGATCTTGAGTCAGTGTTAATGCATTGGATAATGACTCCATCGGCATTCAGCCTTCAGACCTTGGGAGGATAAAAATTTCCCAGTGCTGTTCAGAGAATGAGAGAGAAAAGAGGCGAGGAGGAGGACAGAGAAGAGCAAATGAAAAATAGGAGAGTGTGGGAGAACTGAAGAGGACCAAGGATAAAAAGATCTATCTATCTATCTATCTATCTATCTATCTATCTGTCCATCCATCCACCCATCCCTCCAAGGAGTGCTCTGTGATTCAAATGAGATTAAATTTGGCAGAGAGTGCATTAGCATTTGTTTGGGACTTGAAACTCAACGTCAAGGAATTGGGACTTGACTTGGGACTTGAGAGACTTGAAGACTTGAGACCTACTTGTGACTGAATATTTTAAGCACACATACTTTTCAATTTCAATCTTTTACAGTTTTAAAATAATAACAAAAAGGAAAAGGGACAGAGGCAAAAGTTTTTGCACCCTGCATGGTCAGTGCTTACTACTGTCCCCATTGGCAAGACTCACAGCTTCTAAACGCTTTCTGTAACTAGCTAAGAGTCTTTCAGTTCTTGTTTGGGGGATTTTCACCCATTCTTCCTGCAAAAGGCTTCTAGCTCTGTGAGATTCTTGGG
>JAPZEB010000011.1:23145419-23166931 GCA_029783705.1 Chaetodon striatus
ATCTCTGCCCCCATACTTCCATGCATTTTTTATGTTGGCATAAATACAGCCTGTATATGGCACTAGAGGGCAGAGTCAAAAGTTTCACACAACAAATGAGAAGATGGTGGACGAAGTTGTAAAAATGTCCTCTTTAACTGAGGCAGCATTGTAGATGGCAGGGGTCTGCCATTAAGTACATCGTGACAGAGAGTTCTTTTTACTATATTACTGATTTGTCCCATTCTGCCATTTTTTAAATATCTTCGTCTTCTGCTATGGTTGAATCCTGTTTGAACTATGCTACACTGCCTCCACTATCTCTGGTGGTATTGCTCCGTTTTGTCCGTATCCATAAGCTTTCAGAAAACATGCACAAAAACGGACTATAAAGTGAACGCAGAGTATGGACAAAGGGCTCTGTTCATGTCCATACACATATCCAACATTGAGCAAAAATGACCTCTTAGATGTAAGGGGTCCTGGGTCTTCTACCATGGAGCCCATTTTCATTTAGACAGTTTTGGATTGTGCAACTTAAAAACTGTTGTACCTTAAACTTGAAGATCAGCTTGGAGCTGTTTTGAAGTTTTTCTTGGTTTTTCCGTGACCATTCAAGCAATCCCTCTGCTCAATCTTGGGCCAATTTTCTCTTGCAGTCACGTGCAGAGATGATTGCTACAGTCATTTTACAGGTTGCTACAGTCATTTTACAGGTTGGAACGACAGGATTGATAAGGCAACAATAAAGGATTCAGTGGACTCATTGATAGTTGGTCCATATTTGTTTTTGGATCGAACAAATATCTATAATGACAGAACAAAAGTTTGCAGGTAACCCATGTGATCTACCATATTGCTACTACCGTTTTCTTTAGTTGTGCATTGTCCATTGCGCTCCATTGATGACATATCCTCGATAACAGTGGTTCTGATAAAAACTGGTGGAAACACGAGCCAGTTCACTAGATAGCAAACTGATTTAGTGATTAATGTTCTCCTTTTAACTGGCAGCATGAGTGGTTTTAAGATTGTAATACGAATTAAAACACAGTATGAAATCAGTTATTTTCACAGTTTTTTTGCTTTTTTTTCCACAGCAAACCAAATAACCAATCATTTTAAAAAAAAGTTGAAAAATGTTGTACATTTTTGCAAACCACATTTGCACATTTGTATGCAGCAGAAACTTCACATTTCAGAAATTATGTGGTTTCCATGATAGATTTAGGCACAAAAACCACTTCGTAAAATGTCTTGGTAAAAAGTCACCCCTTTTCATAACACAACTGGTTTTATTGTTTGTTGATCTCGAACAGTGAACTGCAGCTTGGCAGGCCTAGATGAAATCCACCATCCTCTCCACCTCCCGATGACAGTCCGCTCATATGCTATGTCACTGTAGAAATGTTTATATGATATGTATGGAACATGCAAATTAAACATATTCTTGGTCTGTAGAAACATACAGTGCCAACATGTCCTTCTGACAACTGAGCTGTACCAAACATTGTCATGTATTCATGATAAAAGATCATTTAATTTCAACACTTTTCAGTGCAGATGGTATCTACCAATATTTTTGGCCATTTCTGTATATGTTCCAGCTCTCATTTTGTCTTTGTTTATAAAAATGAACTGAGTGCAGCTCCTTCATCTGAGACCCACAGTTTCTATGAAGTCTGCTGTGTCTGAGAGAAACAGTGCAGCATATTGTCCCAGTGCACTCTGCTCTCCATCATCCAGTTGTAAAACTTTGCATATAGATTACCCACTGCTGTTGTAGTCTCCAGGGGCAGACCATTGTGTGTATGAATGAGGTGTATAGTTTGATAGTTGCTTCAATGGTGGCATTAGTAATACTGCAGCAAGGGCCATTACATAAACGCATGCATGTACATTACTGTTGCAAATTAGTATGTAGTGAAAAATACTAGACATTGCAGAGTCAATCATTGTGCAAAAATATGTTTTTTTGTTTTATTAATATTTCAAATTCCCCCAAAAAACATAAATAGCTGTGTAAACTGGAGAGCTTTGTATTCTGCAAATGAGAAGGTGGTTTGGTAGCATATGCTGCATAGAAGAGTTACAGTCTTCCATAACTCCATGAATATGTGCACTTCAGCTGTTTTCCGTGTTTAGAATTTAAGTTATCTTTGACATTTTGAAAGGTAATAATTAATAATAGCCGTCCCTTACATTTTTGCTATGCATCTGTCGTTCCTGCCTTTTTCTATGTGACACATCATCCTGAAACAAACCTTCCATCCTTGACTTGTGCATCTGTGCAGTGACTCACCCCCTGATGATGTCACAGCTCCTTCGTTACCATGGCAGTCGTCATAGCAACCAGTGTCTAGGTTCCTGTAGCACAGACGAGAGTGATTCTGACAAGGAGGCTAAAGGGGTTAATATTGATAGCTGAGTGTCATTATTTTCCCCATCCACAATGCAGCTGTATTCTTCTCTGTAAACTGGGGCTCAGATGTCTTGTGGTAACTAAGAAAAGACTGTGAGAAGTGAATGGATGCTCTGTCACACCAAAACAACAAGTGCAACAGATACTTCCTGTGGGAAAACAGATGCCGCAATGATTCACAGTAAGAGTACTGTAGATGTATAATGGAGGATAAACCCAAGTACCCACATTTTATTCACCTTTAGAACTGACACATTTTTTTGTGCTTAGATTATTTGTACACACCAAGTATTGAAGTTGATGTAACAAGGATGAGAAGATCAGGATTATAGCCGGTTGTTTGCTCTCTGTTGTATATTATCAGTTTATTTAATGATAACAATATCTTTTGTATCAATCACCAGAATAGGTGTTGGCTTCATATGTTTCTACAAACCATGGACATTACATTTGTACATTTTATATTTTAAATTTGTTGCTTTATATGTGGTTGACATGTTGAAGCTTCACATTTCTTTACGTTTTTAGTTTTCAATTGTATGTTGTGACAAAGCTGTGGTTAGGGTTAGGTAAAGTTTATATTTTTGCTTAAAATACCCGATTTGGTCACCACAAACACGGCTAGAAATGTGTCGTTAAAAATACCCTATTGTGTTACAACAACCACAGCTGGAAATGTCCCAACACATCATTAAAAAATACCTGATTTGGTCACCACAAACATGGATGGCAATGAGTTGTTAAAAAGTACCTGATTTTGCCACAACACAGATGTCTAGAAATGTCCCTAGGTAAAGTTAAAAAAACTACCCAGTTTTGTCATAACCACAGCTGGAAATGTCCCTATGTATCATTAAAAAACTTGGTTTTGCCACAACACAGGTGTCTGGCAATGTCCCTAGGTAAAGTTAAACAATACCCAGTTTTGTCATAACAGCCACAGCTGGAAACACTGTTAAAAATGCTGCTTTTGTTTTTTCATCATGCCATCCACCACCCCTCCACCTTATGATGAGGAACTCAGCTCATGAACATGTAATCCGGACTGTGGTTATCTGTGGTTTGCAGAAAAGTACAATGCCAACATTTTATTCTGGCAACCTCACTGTTTGCTTAGCATCTTTCATATGAATACCTCCATATATATATATATATGTATATGTATGGATATGAGCAAGTCATTCCACAGTTTGGATCCACAATAGCAAAAGTTTGTCTCTCCATACTGTTTTGTCTGAGCTGTGGGTAGTTTTAGTGCCGCAAAGTAAAGGGGACATTGAACCTAACATGAAGATGCTAAACCATGTTCTTGTCTTAACATACTGTTGGCTTAAACCTTGAGTGTCCCTTTCTTCACCGGGCTTTCCCTTCCCTGTTTATCCTGTAGCCTGCCTGACATTTGTCTTAGCTCTGCATTCACCTGCTAACCCACAAACCCTGCAGGAACATCTTTCCTCACCCATACACTGCCATATATCACAGCGGCAGTCTAGATGAGGTCAGGCTGCCCACTCTCATCTGTTTTCAAATTGCACTGACATTTTCAAAGCTGCCTTTTTCCTTGAGACGTCTGATAATAAAGCTTGACTATCATCTCTGACCTTTAAATACACAATTTTTACTCACTTTTGAAAAGACTGTTATGACTTTTGTGTCACTCAAGAATACGTTTTCCAGTGTTGATTTTGCAGTGATATTTGTGGCAGTTTTTAGGATACACATGGGCAGAGAACAGGTTTGCACTCCTGATACAGGGAGAGGTGCCTAGAACGCTTTTAAAGACACCCATAGGCTGATTAATTGCTCAGTTAGTAATGCTTCTGTGCTAATGTGTGTGACCTGTAAAGCCATGTGTTTTTCCTGCATCAGCATGACAGTAACAACATTAACCACTGAGTCTTTATCCATGTAAATCTGCAGCTGACACTGACCGCTGAAATTTAAAATTGGATCCATAACAAAAAAAAAAAATCATGCAAAATGATGAGCCTTTCTGTGGTGACCATGCTTTTTACACCTTTCCACAGTATACTGGGATGATGAATGTCTGTCAGAGTTCTTTGCAGGTTGTCTGTTTTAATACACAGCAAGATGTTATAGTCTGTGTTTGTGGGTTTAAATTAATTGAACAGTGTTACTACTGCCTGTGTTAGTTGTTCCAATGTTAGTGGTAACAACCGACTCACAAAATCATGATGTAATCCTATATTTGTTTATTTGAGTAGGCTGAGCTAACTAATAGAATATATTGTTTTGGGTTGCAGTGATATTTCGGTTTTAAGGTGCACAGTGATATAAAAGTTGACGTACCATGTGCATTTGCTTATCTATAATATAAAAAAATGCAACTGAACCAAGAATCTTCCCTTTAGTGTAGTTAATTTTAAAGAGAATACATTTTACAAATACTTCCATTAAAAAAATGTTTTCAAGTTTCACTTATAGTAGTAAAATGTCCAACCAAAAAGAACTCTTCTGTTTTCATTTTTTAAGGCTCATTCTGACTGATAATGATAAAAATTCTGTAATTCCATGAAACTGTGACACTGCAATAATTTCTGAGATGGTTATTTTACCATGAAAATCTCATACCGTTGCAACCCTATTTGGGTCATGAGTAAGCTTTGGACAAGCAATGTCTTGGTCTATGTAATGTTTCTCAGTTTATTTTTCCACTCTGAGAAGTATTTTGAAATTTTTATAAAACCGGTATGGTACCGGTATTTTCTTGTTGAGTGTTAGATATTAAGATTGATACCACCCCCATTTTTTATTGGACGTATAAAGCTACAGCCTGCAGCCAGTTAGCTTACCTTTGCTTCGCTTCGCATAGCACAAAGACTGGAAAAAAGTAGAAACTGCTAGTCTGGCTCTGTCCAATTTGTGCTTAAAAAAGTGAAAAATGAGTGAAGACACCACTAATTCATAAAAACATCGCAAAAAAGTTTACACTTGGGGGAGGTGGAAAAAGGTAAATGCGGCTAAGTGCAATGAAAACAGATGAAACAAATAAATTATGACAAACAGTCATGATGAACCGTTGTTGCCTAGGCTGCTGCATAGTTGTAATATTTGTTGTTCAGTGTGCTCTCCCTTGATATACATCTGTTGTTTCCTTTGTTTTGGGTTTGACTGCTGCTCTTTTAGTTGCCTCATCTTGTTAAACCCTCTACTTCTGCAGACTTCTGATTGAAGAATTAGCACCACCTACTGCTGATCTTGATGAACTAACACCTAGCATTCACATGACAGTAGTAGATGGAAAAGCACATAAAGTAGCATTTTGGTTTGACAGTTTTTTGAAAATGTGGCTGAAATCACTGCATTTGGATGGAAAGCAAACTATTTAAATTGTTTGTTTGATCTGTACAAACAGGAATTGTTGTGGGTGTGGTCAGAGGTGTTAGTAGGTTGGCTTTGTTACCTTTGGACAGCACCATGCTAGCGGTTTGTGCTAAGCTAACTGGCTGCTTGTGGTAGCTTCATATTTACTGTATGGACATGAAAGTGGTATCAGGAAATTAAGTCAAAATGTGAAAATAATAATAATAATTCAGTTCTCTAAAAATTTGGCATAGCATTAACTCAAGCAGGACACAATGTCAAGCTCAGCTCATATACCAGCTACATGAGCTTATTTTAAACAGTCCAATCAACTGATGGAGCAGCTGATTGATGGAAGGGAGTCAGCTGATAGATCACATGATTGCTTTCTATGCAACCAATTTAAGAATTACATTTAGAGCACCACTGCTCTGACCTGCCTACTGTTGCTGCTTCCTCTGCAAGCCGCTTTGCAACCCACCTCCACCCAAGCTCCTCCTTCTTTTGTTGTGTCTGACTTATCCATGTCATTTCTGTTGGTCATTGATGCTGCTCTGTTCTGTTCCTGGGGGGTCTTGGCTGCTGCTCTCCCTGCCTTAGGCTTTCCATGTGCGCACATGGAAGGGCAGAGAGGTTTGCTCTCGTAATGTAGTTAAAAGTAATTCTGGGTCATGGTTTTCTCCTCAGGATCACATCTGTGCCCTCGGAGTTTAGACTGTGCCCGCGCAGGGCGGGACTTCTGCCAGCCTGGCAGCTCACACTGCGGCCCCTGCCTGCGCCCTCTGGTGGAGGACTCCCATGGCCGCTGTGTGGTCAAGAGGAGGCATGCTCCTCACTCTCTTAAAGGTACGTAAATCCCTACATTGTTCATTGTAGTCCAAATTACAAAACAACATTAAGCATTCAGATTTTATATCAACTATTAATATTTCACTCAAAAAATGTTAGGCTAATCTGCCAGCTAGATGTTTCATTACAGCCCCACTTCTAAAACAGTTGGGACACTGTGTAAAACATAAGTAATAAACATTATGATTTGCAAATATTGTTTGACATATATTCTATTGAATACAGTAGAGGCACAAGATATTTGATGTTCAAACTGATTAACTTTATTGTTTTTTGTAAATATACTTTATAGTCATTCTGAATTTGATGCCTGCAGCATGAAAACTGCGTGGACTAGTAGTCCAGCAAATTAAGAATGTTTGTCATTGCACAGTTGCAAAGAATTTAGGAATTTCCCCATCTACAATCCATAATATCATCAAAAGATTGAAAGAATCTGGAGAAAATTCTGCACAAAAGGGGCAAGGCTGAAAACCAACATTGAGTGCCTGTGACCTTTGACCCCTGCGGCAACACTGCATTAAAAATGCTTGCCAATGATTGTATAAAGGATACTACTACATGGGTTCAGGGACACTTTGGAAACCGCTGTCAGTAAACACAGTTCATCACTGCATCTACAAATGCAAGTTAAGACTCCTCCATGCAAATAGAAAGCCATATATCAACAACAGCCGACTTCTCTGGGCCCGAGCTCACCTGAAGTGAAAAGCGTGCTGTGGTCTGTGGTCAGTTTATCATGGACGTCGTGTCCTCCGGGGTAAAAAAGAAAAGAGCCATCCAGACTGTTACCAGTTCAAAGTTCAAAGCCAGCACCTGTGATGGTATGGGGGTGTGTAAGTGGCCATGGCATCATGGGTAACTTGCCCACCTATAATGGCACTATGAAAGCTGAAAGGTACATTCAGGTTTTGGAGCAACTTATGCTGCCATCCAGAGGATAGCTCTTTCAGGGATGTTCCTGCATATATTCCAACAGCGTGGCTTCGAAGTGAAAGAGTACAGGTACTAGACTGACCTGCCTGCAGTCCAGACCTGTCTGCTATTAAAAATGTGTGAAGCGCAAAATACGACAACAGAGACCCCGGACTGCAGAGCAACTGAAGTCGTGTATCAAGCAAGTATGGCCAAAAATTTCACTTCTAAAACTTAAACAATTGCTGTCCTCAGTTTGTAAACACTTAGTGAGTGCTGTTTATAATGAAGGTGATGTGGGGCATTGGTAGCTTAGTGGATACTGCCCATTTCACATTGTCCTATATAATAAAGGCAAAAAGGCCAAAAAAATAATATTTAAAAAAAGTAAAGGTGATGTGACACTGTGGTAATCATGCTCTTGTACCAACTTTTTTTGAGTATGTTGCATTCATCAGAATGAGTGTATATGTACAAAAAACAATGAAGTTTATATGTTTGAATCTTAAATACCATGTCTTTGTACTGTACTGAATTGAATATAGGTCAAAAAGAATTTGCAATTTATTTTTTTTTTGTTTCGTCTTACCTTTGAAAATGTTGCATCATTAGACCCTCACTGCCCAGTAAATACGAATGTATTTAAAACATGCCCCCATTTATAACACAGGCTTTCTATTAAACGTCTAAGCTGATTTTATCAGGATTATATTTTTTAAATTCTCAAAATGGTTTCACAGGATGAACAGTACTCCATGACTGTGTGTAAAATTTCATAGCCAGAATTAACTTTATTGCACTGTATTTTTACAGTCTCAAGGAATGTCTTTGGGTTCTCATGGCTCTCAGTGTGTGTAAATTCAGTTATGGCTTCCTTACATGATGGCTAGAAGCACATACAGGTGTGTCATTTTTAGCCACAGCACCATAGAAATGCGAGGATAAGTAATTGGGTGTGATTGGGTGTTCCAGGTAGACTGTAATTGAGCAGTATTTCTGCCCCCCCCGCGTGCTCTCCCTTATCACCTACTACAGATGAGTCATGTAATTTACAAGAGAGTGTATTCAGAGAGTCCTAGTAGGTGTAACGCCAGCTCCCAGCTTCCATTTATCTCGGTCAGCAGTGTGTGTCATAGCTAATATCCAACACGAACGATCCTGACGAGTCTCTGCTTCTTGTGTCCTACTCTGCTGTTGATGAGTGATAATGAGCTGGTGGATCTGGGGTGAATCAGGAGGTGAAGCTGCCCTGTTCAAAACACAGGGAAAATGTAGCAACAAGAGTGAATGTTGGAAGAAAATAATATTAGTGATGAACTAAGATAAAGCTGTAAACACCACATCCTGGATGGATTTAGTCAATGTATTTATAATGCTCTCAAGCAATATTGCACTGCAGTGTATTTTCCATAAGATGAGTCCCTACAATATTAGTATGGCTGTTTTATATTATGGCACACATGTGTGATGTATGGAGTCAGCTTTATGTGTTGTGTTGTTTTTGTTTGTACCTTGAATTGCTTTAAATGTGACGTATGGTTTTTGACTTTAGGAGGAAATGGATCTTTTCATTAGCTTTAGAGGGTTTTTATTGTGTGTAGACATTCCGTGGTGCTTTGTAAAGGCTCAGCGAGATAGCTTTAGCACCTTTCAGCCCCAATTCCCTCACCGCTCAGACAGAAAGGCTGGAGTCTCTGCCAAGCAGGACTTGCCTGTCAGTCTCACTGACCCACTGACTCATGTCCTGACTGCCCTGCTGCCAGCTCAACAACACACTGCAGTGAAGAAAGTCACAGTGATTATGTACTTTGACTCATTAGGCACTTCTTTGTTCCTCCTCCACTCTGCCATGTCTCTCTCACTATTCACACTCTCTCAGTATCCTCACTTGGCTCCTCTAAAAGGGTTTGTGCTCAGGGCTGAAAGGTTTATAAAAGAAGAGAAAAAGTCACTGGGTATTTTCCAAGTAAAAATAACTAGGCCTGTCATGATGACTACTTTTGTTGGACATTATATTGTTCGCAGAAATAATTGCAATATTATGGTCATTTTAAGACCATTTTATGGCACTGATGTAATGATATAATGATTATATAATAGCATAATAAAGCAAGTACATCCTTTCAAAGAGCAATGAACTTTTAAATTTCAAGACTATTCAGACATGGTAATTGGAATATAAAAAACATTTTTAACATAATTTAAAAAAGTAAGTTACACCTGGTAATATAGGCTGACACAAAAGGATATGTATAAAATTATAGTATAGTAAATTATAGTTTGTTTTTTTTCCTTAATTGGACCGGACAGGTAAAGTGTAAAAGGGGGGTAAGGGAATGACGTACAGCAGAGGGCTGCAGGCTGGAATTAAACCTGCGGCAGCAAAGACATATGGGACGCCCATTCTACCCACTGAGCTGCTGGGCGCTGTGTGAATTAGTCAGTTAATGATGAAATACAAAATACAAATAAACAAAACCAAGCAGTGTGTCTTGCCAGTGCCAGACCTAACACATTAAGCACGTTCTGACAGTTAGCATTAGATCTTTGGATCATTTCCCTTTTGTTTGATTTATGTATCTATCTATTTATTTATTTATTTAAATGGAGGTGGGGGGATTTTGGCACCACACAGTAAGTTAATAGCTTAATTATTATGACGGGCCTTAGAATAGCATCTGTAAGCACACAAAAATTCCAGTGAAAGGTGTACAGTGCATGCACTTTTAGACCCAGTCATCATTAGAGTTGCAGCAGTATACAGGTTTCAAGGTATACTGTGATATAAAAGTTGAGGGTTATCATATCATGTACATTTGCTTTTTTATGATGTTGAAAACAAAATGCAACTGGACATTGAATCTCCCTTTTATTTTAGTTATTTTCAAAGGGGAGACTTTTTACACATCCATTAACAAAAAGTTTTAATCATAGTAATAAAATGTTTGTTCAACCAACAATAACCCTTTTGTTTTTATTCCTTTAAGGGTAATTCTGACTGATAATAATATAAATTCTGTAATACCATGAAACCACAATATTTTCTGAGACGGGTATCATACCATGAAAATCTCATACCGTTGCAACCCTAGTCATCACAAAGTCCTTTCAGAAAGTATTCAGATCTATCACTTTTCTCAGTTTCTGTTGCTGCCTTCTGCAGCAACAGAAACTGCAGAAGGCAGCAACTAAAGCTGCTAAAGTGTTTAGTAATTTCCTCCATATCTTTTCACTCTCAATACCCCATAATAACCAGTCCCTCCATGATCTCGTGGCCAAAAAACCTTGAATTTGCGGCCAATTTTGTCAAAAATTGCAATAAAAATTGTGGCATTTTATGTGATTTTTTTTTTTTTGCGGGAAATTGCAGCAAATGCCAAAATTGCAAGTCAAGAGAAAAAAAATGTGATTTTTTTTTTTTCAAAACTGCTGCCTCCAAAACAATAAGTCATGTAATCATTTGCTATAATGATCATACTGAATAGAACAAAAACAGCTACAAATGTTTCAGCTCTCTTCTTTAGTTTTATTTAATTAGTTTCAACACATGGACTCCAATAATGTTAATAAAAAAAATCCTGAGTGAATATTGTAGCTCTCAAACCAGACAATGTGACTGTAAAACAACATGTTTCTCCATACTGCAATTCCATTAGCGCGATTTGATGACCCGTCTAATGATGTTTCAAATGACGCATGCATGACGGCTTCCGGTCAGCTGGAAAATGCGGGAAAATTGCAATTTGCGATACTTATTGGGATATCGCGATTTTCTGGAGGGAGTGACTAGCAAAGCAAAGACAGGATTTTACAAATGTTTGCGAATTTATTAAAAAGTATAAACTGAAGTTTATTGCCACGAGTATTCAGACCCTTTGCTATGACACATGAAATTTGCCTCCGATGCCTTCCATTTTTATGATGTCTCTATACCTTGTTTGAAGTCCACCTGTGGTAAGTTCAATTGATTGGATATGATTTACAAAGGCGCACACCTATAGATGGCAGGGGTACTCTATTTGCTCTACCTCACTTTTTCAGAATGACAGAGGCTGGGGGCCAGTTTATAAACAAGAATTCATAATTTTTATCAGATAAAATGACCAAATAAGGCAAATTCAGTTGCAGCAGCCTCAAACAGGTCATGTGAAAGCAGGGGTGTTCCTTGGATTTGAGGACATTTGGGGCTGAGCCCAGACCCTTGATCCTTTCATTGTACTTTTTTTTAATAAACAAGTTCTATTTTTTAAGGGGTTTTAATGTTCTCTGACACCTTATTTACGTTCAAAGTGAAAAAAAATCACCAGTGTGAATCTTTCTGTTTTTTTCCACCGCAAATTAGAAAAGGGTCAACAGGCCACCCTACACCCTATCACGGGCCAGATTTGGCCCACAGTCTGCAAGTTGAGTGTCACTGATATACGGTAAATATATAGTTGGTGTATATCAGAGCAAAAAGCAGCCATTAGGTGGAGGTAACTGCCTGCAAAGCGCAGAAACAGGACTGTATGGAGGCACAGGTCTGGGGAGGGCTACTGGCTGTGATAGATTTAGTTTTATTTGTGTAGTCCTCAACATAATGCACTGTTTCATCTACTGAATAAATAGAAAATGTGTAACCCAGAGTAACAGGGAAGCTGTTTCTATTCTGTATTTTTTTCTCACTGTCTTTTTCCTTTATGCCACCCACCCACACTTTGAGCAGCCGGGCATGACAGTAGAGCACCAAGTCATCCACCCGCACACGCAGAGCTCACCACATCTATTCTCCCACTCACTGAATGACGTATAAAAAACTGCACAGTCCCATCCAGCCCTCTACTCACGAACACACACGTTTATCTTTTAAGTACTACATGTGTTTTAATGTGCTACCCACACACATTTTATAAATTGAATTTTAAATGTTTTTATGCTGTACTTGATTTTAATTGTTATTTCTGTGTCATACATGACAGGTTATGTTGTCTTGTCAGGTTGATATAGGAAAGACATCTCAAACAATGTCATGTTTCTAATAGAAATGTCATAACTGATCGAATGACACTCAGTGACAATAGTCATAAACACTCAAAGGACTTCTTCATGTTCATGATAGGTTTCATGTCATGCTTATGACTGTGTCATGACAGTTTATAGACTTACTCACCAGTGTCAAGTCTTCTTCAATACAGCATGATGTAAATTGTGGTCCCAGTCAAAGTTAAATAAATAGTACGGCAGGGTATGCCTTAGGGTGTGGCTACCTTGTGATTAACGAGCCAGATCCACCCCTCGCTCCTCCACAGCTCCACCCTCTGCCAAACTCGTGCATTCAGATTGATAGACCACAAACCTATTGATAAAATCACAATGCCTGCATCCACTTATTTTACACAGTCTATGGCTAACACACACACACACACACACGCACATGCGCCACTCTCAGCTCTCACGCCTGTGTGACTTCCTCCCACTCATCACTATAAAGTGGCAGGCAGTGTGTCGATGCTCTGCAGTGCAGCAGAGGATCACAGGAGGTGGAGGGGATATTAACACTGGTTCACTCATTAAAACAATCAAGACTGCAGTTGTTTTTTAATGCCACACGGGGGTGGTGTTATCTATTTTTTTAATTCACCGACTTGACCCTCAGCAGTATTCCCACATCGACAGGACAAATGACTCTAATTTCCAGCAGTCAGCAGCAGCAGGGCCACAGAGCTGATATCAGTTCATCTGTGTGACAGAGATGACTTTTTAAGCACAAAGAGCACTTTGAATGTTAATCTGACACAGTTTAACTATTTAAGAATACTGTTGACAAGTTTGCCTGACTGGAACCCTGATTTCCTTTCCTTGGAAAAAGACATGACAGTGTATATTTGTGTTCCAGCAGCATAAGCAGCCATTGACTCGGCTTTAGCTGCATTAGGAGACAAATCCCGGTGCAGGGCGGCTTTAAGTAATGAGAGGGACCTCACTAGTTTTTAGTCTTTCAACTGATTTATTCAGCCAGTTGAACTACGGCACAAAGTGCTTTCAAATACAAAAGTGCAAACAAAACCAAACTTTTCATTCCAGGCTTTTTGAGGGCCCCTCTGTCATTGGGGCCCTGGTAATCAGTCCCGCTTCTCACTCTTTAATGGCACAAAATCCAAGATTTTTCCCCTCTGCTGATTTATTCCTGAGTAAGTAACGTTATCCTCATCGTCTTTCTCTTGACTGCTTGCCATTTGCCTGCTGCTGCTTAATGGTGACACGGACTTTCAAAATAAAAGCGTACCCTAAAGATGACAATATAGATCAACTTTTTCACTTTGCACCGATGACACTTGATCGTTGATGACTGAATCGATATATTGATCCAGATCAATGGATCATGACACACCTAATGGATACTTTGCCAATTTTACACGTACAGTTTACTCGTCAGTGTGTATGGCTTGGTTTTATTCTTGTATAGATAGTCTGCACACCACACACTTCCAATATTCAAATCCAAATATTTATATGAAAAATAAATAAATAAATAAATAAATAAAAATAGAAAGAAAGGAAAGGAAAAGGGAGGTAAAAAGAAAGGGTAAGAATTAAAGAGCAAACAGTTGTAAACAGTTGTATCATGTCCTCGGTGGCTCTGAAAGAGCTTTTTGGAGTCTGAGAAAATAACCCCAGCTGATCATCAGCTATTTCTGCTTAAACTTTTAGCAGAAAACCTGTGTTGAAAACTCTGAGGGTTGGAATAATGTTGTATTTGGTTTGACCCTTTGTGTAAATCAGTGTTATGTGAATTGCAATAACAGATGATGGTTTTCTGTTTCTCCAGGTAAGGTGAACACTTATCCTGAGCTGGATGAGGAGATTGACTTTCTTTCTGCCATCATCAGTGAGCAGAGAACTGAGTCCAGGCTGTCAGGTACTGCATAGAGCCATATTCATATTTACCACTACATCCCTGCTGACGTAATGACTCAAAACCTTGTGTCCCTTTTCTCAGCTCCACCCTCCCAAGACGTCTTTAAACCCAAATCCAAGCAGCTGGATGGGCATGGCCCCGCTCACAAAGCATCTACCACAGAGCAACCTTGGAGCCAGAGCGTCCCGATCACCAGCGCAGCTCCACCCTCCACCTCCACAAACCATACTCCTGCCCTGCTCAGCGATCCCATCATCCTCCCCTACCCCTCTAATGACCGTGTCTTTATCAGTAAGTCTTCTCTGTCCTTTTGCTGTGACCTAATGTCTTGCCAGAGTTGTACTACTTGAGCTTGAAGAAGTCAGTGTACTTCGGACCCGAATGCTGTAGTTAGTGTGATTTGGTTAACAGGTAACACATTTATTAAAAACAGAAAAAATAATATTAACAAAGGGAAAACACAGTTTCCCAGCAAGCCTCAGAATGAAAGCAATGTTAAGAAAGTTTCCATTATGATTTAGTGATGTAAGGTTTGACTAAACCAGCCTTCCAAACAGGCCTGCGGTCAGCTTTAAAAGGCATATTTTCTTTAAAGGCAGCAGTAAAATAAATAATACAGCCATGTAAACTTGTATTCCAAAATAAAAAACATATATTTCCCCCCAGTGCGTAAAAAATTATTTAACATGTTTCCACCTTTTTGCACCACCCCCTTCACCCTCATAAGTAATGAATAGTCCTGTACAAGTATACTTTCGTTACTGTGTCTTTGAGGCAGGAAAAAAATCAATCCATTATGAATCATTTGCTTCAGTTCTGTAGCACAGTGGCTCTCAAACTTTTTTAAATAATCTACCCCTTTGAAGTTTTTTTTTTTTTTTTTTTTTTGGCCAATTAACCCCTGACCAGCACAAAATATTTTTGGTAACAAATGTAAATGGGATTGTGTTTGTTGCGGCAGAGTAAATGAATTCGCTGGAAATACGTATATTGGATATAAAATGTAGTTTCGATTTATATTTTTTTAAACTGAACATATTAGATACATGCAAAAGTTTGGGCAAAAATGGTCAAAATTTCATCTACTGTGAACATTTAAGTCAGTAGAAGATCTCTAAAAGGCATGAAGTTAAAGATGAAACATGTCTTCTGTATTCCAAGCATGATTACTTTTTTAATTAAATCTTTTACAGTTTCAAAATTAAAAATGAAAAGGGCCTGAAGCAAAAGTCTGGGCACCCTGTATGGTCAGTACTTAGTAGCGCCCCCTTTGGCAAGTATCACAGCTTCTAAATGCTTTTGGTATCCAGCTATGAGTCTTTCAGTTCTTGTTTGGGGGATTTTCACCCATTCTTCCTGCAAAAGGCTTCTAGCTCTGTGAGATTCTTGGGCCGTCTTGCATGTGCTGCTCTTTTGAGGTCCATCCACAGATTTTTAATGATGATTAGGTTGGGGGACTGTGAGGGCCATGGCAAAACCTTCGGCTTGTGCCTCTTGAGGTAGTCCACTGTGGATTTCGAAGTGTGTTTAGTATCATTGTCCTGTTGTAGAAGCCGTCCTCTCTTCATCTTCAGCTTTTTTATAGATGATGTGATGTTGGTCTCCAGAGTTTGCTCAAATTTATCTGAATCCATTTTTCCCTCTACCTGTGAAATGTTTCCCGTGCCACTGGCTGCAACACAAGCCCAAGGCATGATCGGATTGCTCAGATGTTCCTTTGCAAACTTCTGACGCTGGATTTTGTGACCTTAGACCCTAACTTGACCTCCACAGTTCCTGTTAACTGCCATTTCTCAAGCACATGACACACTGAGGAAACACTTTGCAATGTTCTTATAGCCTTCTCCTGCTTTGTGGGTATCAGTTATTTTAGTTTTCAGAGTGCTAGGCAATTTTTGTTGAGGAGTCTATGGCTACCAATTATTGAGACAAGGTTTCAGGAGTCTGATTATTCATAAAGTTTTGAAATTTGCATGAAACAAAACTTTGACCAGGGGTGCCCAAACTGTTGTATGCCACTGTCTATCTGTCTATCTATCTATCTATCTATCTATCTATCTGTCTATCTATCTATCTATCTATCTATCTATCTGTCCGTCTGTCTGTCTGTCTGTCTGTGTAGACAAATGACGAGTAGTACTCTTTGTCAGTTTTAGAAAAGAACAGACAGTTATCACTTTACCTCTGAATAGAACTGACGCCGCTGCACTTATTGAGTTTTATGTAGCTGGCATTAATGGCACGGCTGCCTTTCAGAAACTGGAGACATCTAAGGCCATTAGACAAAGATAAATATCCTGGCATAAAGATCAACGTTACCGGATTCCTGCAATTGAAAAAGTGTGGTCTGATGAATCATTTTTCACTCATTTATCTTCCCATCCAGACAGATTTGTGTGAAATCCAAAAATGCGGCCTCTGACGCTCGCTGTCACTTGCCAGATGTTAAGAATGGTTTTAGGTCTGGAGTGATGCAGACAGCCCTCCACTGCGATACATTAGTTCAGATGATTGCTCTACATGATTGTATACCAGCTGAGGGATATTAGACTGTGTTTGTAGCATCAGGTGCACACAGAGAGGCAAATACTTTCTTCCCTGTCACCAGACACACTGCTAGAGCAATTCAAGTGCGGTTTCGATCGATGTCGTGGATGAAGTCAAACACATTATAACGGCCTCTCCAATCACCACATCCAAAAATCATTAAAGCTTTATGGGAAGTTCGGTATCACAGAGATGAATTAGATCATTAACATCTAACATCCATGACCTAACCTCATTCATCAAAGAGTTGGAGGCTTTCCTTCTTTGGTGAGATATTAGTCCATCTTTAAATACAGCTGAGGACTTTTAGAGAGCACTAAAATAGTTTCAGACATTTCTACAATTCAGTTAAACCTTTCCACAAACAGCGATCATTCAATCCAATCATTCAAACCCTAGCTCATCATGGCTGATCAAGGTTTGGATTTGGTGTTAAAGCGGCCCTCAAAATCTTGATTGGCTACCATTCATTATCATTCTAAATAGTCTGAGGGCCGATCAGAAGAGCCAATCGGATGAAACAAAACATGCAAAGAAAAGTATTTACCAGCCGCTAAAATAACCTCACAAGTTTGGTAGTTCTGACAAACTGCAGCTCACTGTTACATTCATGGTTTACTGCTGACCTGATGTTCAGCTCACCTGCCTGTCCCGAAGACAGACACACCATCTCTCTCTCCTCGCTCGCCACACACAGACCCATGAACACTTCTGCACAGGCTACGATACACAGACTGAGTTTACATTAAGGTTTGTTTTATCCTGTGTTGTGCCCACACAACCAACATGGCATATTTATGTACGCCAGCTCTTCTTACCTGCATTTCTCCAGGAATTGAGCTGTTTTGTCTCTGCGACTGGAACGCAGGGTTGTTTAGGGGAGACTGGGGTTAAATGCAACAATTTTTTTGTTTTGATGTCGTCACTCAAAAACCTCTTGAACAATTTAGATACAATATTTATGCAACGTTAAAATCACATCATTGATTGAAACACTAGATATCTAATGTTATATATGCCTCCACATACAGGGAGCGATTGTAACAGCTTATGGATCATGGGAAGCATTTTATTAAACTTATTTCAACATCTTCAACTGTGTATAAACATGTATCTAAAGCCCTTCTCATGTCAGCGGATGTGCTTTATATCTTCCGATGGCCCAAAATAAAAATGTACCTTTACCTACCTACCTATTTTACAGCTTTACCTTGCTGTATAAATACAATGCTGCTCCTTTATTTCTATGCCTTGAATGTGGATCTTCTTCTGGTAAGGGTGCTGATTTTATGCCTGGGACTTTAGCTCAGCTTTAAGGTCCTGACACACCAAGCTGACGGTTGGCCGCCAGTCAGTGTTGGGCCATTGGTCAGCGTCTGTCACTCTAGTCGTGGTGTGTCCCACACCATTGGCCCTCATCAGCCTCCATCTGCTTTTTTTCCCAAGCCAATTCAGTGTGTTGAATCGGTGTCAGGGATCGTCGGTGAATGAATCACTTTGACTGGCAGTTCAGCTCAGCACACGAGAAGACATCAAAGTAAGTGAAGCAGACAAATGACTTAAGTCAGGTGGGAGTGAAACACTGGTGCACAGTAACTATGCTCTGTTCTTTCAACATTGGATTGTGTTGTTAATTTGCTAAGTGGCTCATCAGCTTCATGACAGCTTCATGACAGTCTCTGGTTTACCTTTTTGAATGATGATTACAGACTACCGCCATCTGCTGGTTTTGAGTTATTTCCTCTCAAGAAGGCACAGAACATACGTGCTAGTTGGCCGTCCACTGTAGTCTTTGCAGTATGTTCATGTGCAAACTGTTGGTTTTCATTGCCTCAAGTTCAATGATGTTGGTTTGGTGTGTCTGGGACTTTAACCTCAGTCTTCTAGCATGATGACATGCATGTGGCCATCAAGGTCTTATTTACAGGACTCTTGTATAGGATGGATTTTAGTTTCAAAATGGACACAAAGTTTTTAGTTATGCAGGTAAGCAAATTAGCTACAGTAGCTAGTTAGCGCTGATAAAATATGCCAGTGATAGTTAGCAAAATCTAATGTGTCCAAGCTAGAAAGTAAAAGCATGCTTTTGTCCACCTCTGTGTGAAATTAAGGGTCTATTGTTTCAAAAATGACTAAGAATTCTGTGTGGGAAATGTGCCGCCTTCATAATTACATACTATGTGCTGTGCAAAACCAGAAAACTTGACAGTCAGTAACTAAAGGAGGTGGGATGTAGCGATTGGTCAGTTTCGCATGTTGCTGCCCCTGAGTCTATCTTCTGTAGCCTACAGCATATATGTAGGCAGATGATGAATACATTTATATGAGCTAATCGTTCTGTAGGTGGTGTAGGCCGCTGTGACTGTTGCTGAACCCACACACTATGCCACGGTAAACACAGGCAACTCACGGCCCCAGGGTGAAGAAGCCTACAGGCCAGCCCTCGGGGCCTGGCTTTGATTCCCTGACTAAGCACTGTGATTTGACTAATGCAGACATTTACAACAACAGCATCCTAAACTGACAAATGTTATTCATGTCACGCTTACACCTTCAGCCATAAAACGTGCCCATTCCAAAAAGATCCAGACACATTCAGTGTGCGACACACTTCATGTAGATGCTCTTTTATTTAGATCTTCCAGTCTGATAAACTGATGGTATGTGCTGCTCACTACCACATTGTCAAACATCTTTACAGTTGAGTGACTGTATGGGTTTAGAAGGTTTCAATGTGTCTATATTAGCTTATTTGTTTTCTGCTGTGTCCATTCAGCTGTTTCAGCCCTCTATTAAAACTAAGGTTTGTGTATTTCTCTCTTCATTCCTTAATTATACGTTCCATTTATTTCTTTATTCACTTCGTCCAGTGTTCTGTGCTGAGATATTATCATCCCCGCTCAGACTGTGCGGTCTTTCTCCATGTTTGTCTACCCCTGAATGGCTGCAGTGTTGTTCGCGTGTGTTGTTGCTGTGGGGCTCATGTCAGCGAACGCCTGCTATGGCTCTGATTTATGCCTTGTGTGTGAGTGTGTGTGTGCGTGCGTGTGTTTTAGTGACGTGCCGCTGCTCACATCCCCTGGAGGGACCTCTCTGCCATTGAGATCCATGCATCATAATGCATCAGCTATATACAAAATTGATGACCAGAGGTTATGTAGGTCAGACCGGAATGATGCAGCTGACATGCACAGAGGGACACTGACGGACAAGGGGAGACAGGGAGAGGCTGAGCAGACTGAAGGCCATCATGGATAAACAGAAAACAAAAAAAATAGTCAGAGGAAATGCAGCAGGACACGGACTGATGGACGAGCTAAACAAAACAGTGGAAAGAGTCGAGGAGGAGGATGGAGAGAGCTCACAGTCAGTCTTGATGTTAGTATTTCTGTCATACGGTACCATCCTTTGTTTGCTCATCACACACGGCATCTCTGCGTGGTTCTTGTATTCATGTCAGAGCTAATTACAGGACGAAGCCGCCAGTTGCCAGATCAGTAGTTAGAGGACGGAGCTGCATCTCAGCAATGTGCTTTCCACCCTACTGGGTTGCCAGATTTGTGAATGTCTTAATTACGGCGTATAAGCTTGCAGCAATGCCTCACCTTCTGCGTGTCCTCAAATAATAGCGCTGCTAGGCTACAGATTTCTTCACTATGTTTGCCTTGAAGGTCAATGCAGTATATTTTAGCATTCATTTAAATGCTTGCTACTGTAGTTGTGTAGAATACGGTTGTTTAGGTGTGCAGTCAACTCTCTGTCGCTGAGTTTTGATTGTACTTTGCAATCATTATTATGTGATAATTAAAATAGCTGTAATCAATATTTTTAGATTAACAATGGATCAAAGGATTACATAATGTGAAAGGTGTTGCTTGTATCGACAAATCCACTGATAATTATCCCCTGACTTCAGTTCCCCATAGTTCTCTGGAGTGTTTAGTATATTCCACCTGATTTTTGGTCTTACAATAAGCTGAAAGGCTGCAACTTTACTGTTTTGACTCTCTCCACTCCCATCAGGGTCATTACTAGACTCTATGCTCTGATAAACTGTATGCTACCCACCTGCTTCGTCTGTCTGCTGCACCAAACAACAGACAGACAAATTTAAAGGGGCAGTTCTCCCCAATCTCAAAAATTCATATTTTTACTCTTACTTGTAGGGCTATTTATTAATCTAGAGCCTGGGTCTTCAACAGGGGGTCCGTGACCCCTAGGGGGGCAGAGTCACTGCAGAGGGGGCCGCAAAATGACCTCTAAATAATTAAATTAATTAATTAAAGTTTTAGTAAGTAAAATGTGCCTGAAAATCCACATTAACTAAATCTAATATATTATTAGCAAAAATAAATCAACCTATTCATAAAACCTATTTAGTTAACAGTACACAACATTAATGATACATTGACTATTACCCATGAATCCTTGTGCAATCATACGAGCTAGTTAACGCTACATCACTGTGCGGCATGTGTTTTTCTCTTTTTTGGCATATTAGCAAATTAGCTGTATTAGTATGTCTAGGTTACAGTCTCAGTGGATTGTTTATAACTTTCTACTAGCCTCTGACACACC
>JAPZEB010000011.1:23182360-23193988 GCA_029783705.1 Chaetodon striatus
ACAAATGGCTGCCTGGAAGGAATAAAATCAATCTAAAAACTTCTGCTGTGCTTTGAGAAAATGGTCCACAGCGATGTTTAGCTTGTGACGTGCGTTTAGTGGTCTTAGATGTACAAAGCCGCCGGTACGGTCCTTTAATTGACAAGCTCATACAATTAAAAAAAAACAAAAAAAAACAAGTGGATGTCTGGCAATGTCTGCTCATTTTTCCATGCTTTGTTGTTTTTTCTTGATCTAAATCAGCATCTCTAATTAGAAGGGGGATTAGATGGCGAGGATAATGTGTTATCACCAGCTTCTGTCTGCCCATGCCTTTATTAGCTCTGCTCATCATCATGGATCATAGAGGAGTGGGGAGACAGATCTAAGTATTGATGGATTAACACTGCCCCTGAGAAACCAGGGAGCTTAAGCCGGGTACAGCTAATACCGCCGCACAAATCAGAGCGTGATACGAAAGCCGTGATGATCCTCAAACTACAGTAACCAGCTCCGGGACGTCAGCTGGCGCGGACACCAGCAGCACAGGAAGTCCAACAATTCAGAGGTCTGTGACGTTTGAGTGGAGGAGGATTTGGAACATGGTGGGCAAGGCGTGATGGCTGCTGAATTGAAAATCTCTTTCACATCCTCATATCATGACAAAATAAATGGCCTGTGGACAGGAACTGTGACTCACTGCCGGCACCGTGACTCGCCCCCGACAGCTGTTTTGGCACTGTATCATGATCCAATGTCTCATGTTCAGTTGCAGGTTTCATACAGAGACTTTAATCCTTATGAAACATTGAGTTTCTTGGCCACACGCCTAAGGGAACACTGAGACATGGCTGTGTGTGTGTGTGTGTGGTGTTCTGCCTCTCCCTCTTCCCTCTCTGTCTTCGTGCATGTTTATGCCATCGTGCTGCAATTCTGCCATCTGTCCTAGCTGAGAATCAGGTGCTGAATGCTTTGTGACTTGGCTTCCAGCTAATTCCGTGTTCCCCAGCCTCATTCTCTCTCCGAGGCCAGTTTATGCCTAAATGAGCCCAATTGAAATTACAAGGATACTGGCACTGAGCTGTACAGGTCCAATTTGCATCCTGGAACTAAGGAGTGTGTCAGAATGATAATACTGCAAACCACTGCTGAACCAAATCTACAATATTTTGCACTCTGTTTGCTTTCATTTCCTTTTCCCTTTCTCCAGAAACAAGAAAACCAATTAAAGCTTAAGACATGAATGCAAGGTGGTGTTCAGAGATGTCTCAAACAGCTGTTTATTGATTAATAATTAACACAGTAATATCAGGAGTATGATGCGATCATAAAGTCTGGTTGCTTCATCAGCTTGGTGCCAAATACGGTATTTTTCCTTTTGTGTCCCAGCCCATCCTGTACTGGACACTTGCAGTGTTATCGCAGCACAACATCATTAATAATGCACTAAGTGAGAGAACCATGTGGGCCGCAGTGCAAAAGCTATTTTCGTGTCAAAGCAAATACACTGATTTGTCTTTTATTTACAGCAAAACATGGCGACCACGCAGACGTTTTGCGTCTTCGACATTTTGTTTGCCTATACTGCTGCTCTCACAGGGATGCACGGGATGATAAATAATCTAAACTTAGAGCTCACACAGAAAACACAGAGAGAATACAGACATTGGCGCAATATGAGGACTGTCTTGCCTTTTTTTACAATCGTCAACCCAGATTCATAGTTCTGGCAGTGAATCACACCCCCACAGTATGCCACTCGGTTAGTTACTGCCACCTACATATAAGACCCTGTTGGAGTTTATGGCTCCTGCAGCCAGTTGTCATGTTACACAGCAGCTCAGCTGTGTTGACTGCTCTCTGTAATGAGTGATACCCCACCTCTCTCCACTGATCTATCGTAATATATGACATCACACGGCCTACTCTCATTCCCTCCAGATCCAATTTCCTTCCGATGTAACCCCAGGGTATCTGACTGCCATGCAACTAATTCCCCCAGTCCTGTGCAAATCATTTCGCCCCCTTCATCTTCCCATTGACTTTGGCGTTAAGGAGTGGATGCCGGCACATTGCATCAGGCGCCGTGGACATCATCAAGGAGAAATGGGGAATTAGAGAGAGAGGAGGAAAGGCTGAGATATATGGGAGAAATGGAAGGAGCCAACAAAGACAGATGGCTAAAAGACACACCTATGTTCAGGGTAATGCATGAGCTCCAGAATGGAGTTGTTTTGCTATTATTATTGCTGTGTAGTCAAAGTGCAGTAGTAAATAAATCACCTTAGACCCTCCCTTCTTTTTTTTCCACATTTGTTTTTGGACTAAGACAGATTGTACACGAGCTATTTAACATACAGAGGGGCCTTTCACAAACCCCAGATAGGAGATAAAGCCCAGATTTTTCACGTATCCTGGCCGAATTAGCTGTGACTCTGTATCGTGAAAGCAGGCACCAAGTTACTGTGGAGATTTATTCTGTGCAGCTAGCCTGCTCCAGACCAGGCTTGATTAATCCCAGTGCCTTATCTGTTCGGACCGTGGTCACTGTGGTTGCAAATCAGTGTGGTTTTTTTAAATAGTTATTCTATGATCTTATGTTTGTGTTTTATTTTTATCAGCCTGTATTTAAAAAAGTGCTGATGAGCACTGCTATTTTACAATATTTAAATTACTGTGCAGAGGTTTGGGGCAACAATTACAAAAGTTCATTGCATTCATTTTCTATTCTCCACAAAAGAGTAATAGGGATTAGGGAATTCAAAATACTAGGTTTCAGGATCACACTAACTCATTATTCATACAGTCAGAGTTATTAAAATGTCCTGATCTTGTGGATTTTCAGACGGGGATTATTGCTTACTTTCTCTTTTAATATTTTTTTTATTTTTCTGTTAATAATACTGTGTTAATATGATAGATAGATAGATAGATAGATAGATAGATATGTTTTGTAAGGTAATCTAAGATAGATAGTTGGTAATTAATATATATTTACATGGGTTATTATTGTGTGACAAAGTTAAATGGTAATAAAACTGTACATTTAGATAAATCTTAAGTATATACTTCCATTCCTTTTTGGATGTGTAATCAAACTAGCCATACATTGACAAACTGCTTTTACATATGCTTTTCACTATTTTTTATTTATTCTTTTTTTTTTTTTTTGTCTGCTCGTTTGTATGTTCATGTCTTTTTTTCACCTGTTTGAAATAAATATCAAATACATACAAAATTTAAAAAAAAATCAAATACACAAACATTGTGACCATAATTATTTTTATATTTATTCATGTGATAGTCATCTTTATTCATCTTTACTGCTGTTTATATGTTATGTTGTCACAGTTAGAGGCAGCTGTAGAGATGATTTGAAGTTACTGACAAAATTGCATAGGTATTTTCATTGAAGTCAGTGATAGGGGCAATAAATAATCTTTTCAAGTGTGTTTCTTCCTTCACAATGGTGTGTCCTTTCTTAGACAACATTATACAAAATGAAGCATGCATACTGAGGAGGGTTTTCAGACAGGAAAGAGTGTTTTGGAACAGGTCTGACCTGTTGGCTCTTCAAGACGACTACCTGCATGAGAGATTCAGATTTTCTGGGGGTGGCATACGCTACCGCTACAGATTGCTGGGTCCCAAGATTCAGGTCCACACAACATGGAGACATGTTCCAACAATCCCACAGATGGTCTGTATTGGCCTATGATTTTTTTGCAAGTAAAATGTTCTCTTATGCAGCAGGAGATGCAGAAAATCTGAGCGAAGCCACAATTTGTCACTCCATTAGGAGGGTATATTTGGCACTGAAAAAAAATCTGCACATATTTACCTTCCCCAGACACAGAACAATGTGATGCATTAAATATTACACAGCTGCCAGACTAACAAAAATGTCACATCATTACATGCTAATATTAATTATTCAGAATAAATTCTTGATAGTATTTCATGAGTAACACAGCAAAGGGTGTCAATTTCAAGGGAAATGGTAGAACTGTTAATTTGTGCAAATGACAAATAACTCCTTAGATGGTATGATTATGATAGTTTTAGTTCAAAGTGGTGGTTGGTGAATGTATATTTTTAGGAGACTTACGCATTTAGTCAGCCCACTATTTTCTGCCATACTCTCATTGTTTTATAACAGCAACTTCATCATAACTGGCCATGTTGCTCACTGGGAGTAAAGTATGTGGCACATGTTTTCTCCATTTAAGCAACAAAACAGCAACTTTTAAAGAAGGCCATGAACGATTTATCCAAAGATTCAGTTGTTGTTTTGTTGTTTGATGACAGATGTAAATTTTGTGGGCAAGGTAAAGATCATTAAGGGCCCAAGAAGCAACACTTTCATGGCTGCATTTTGTTCACAAACATTTCTTTTTCTCCAAATCATATATATTGAAAACAGTATAGATTAACATTACAATAGGTGTGCAGATGTACATTTTATTTTTTAGATAAAAAATGTAATAAGAAACATTTAAATTGTGCACATCAAGGGGAAAAAAGTACCCATACACAGAATTTAACACAGAATTTGACAAGTTTTTAGTCCTGTAGAACCTGTAAATGTGTGAATTATGACAGAAAAGGTTGCCATCTGTTAAAAAAGTGTCAAAGTAACCTCTTATTGTATATTTAATTTCCTCAAGTTTTAGAAAACACACAGTATCTCCTACACATTGGTTTTTATAAGGACATTGAGTTAAAGCAATAGTTGCTTTCTCGCTGAGAGTGCAATGGGAAGATTGATGCCAATCTTATGTCTGCAATGCAATAAATTAAATAACTGAATGTCTTTCCAACTCAAAATGTCCCTATAAGACAGCCTGTGGTTTCAGTCCTCACAAGTACTGTTAAACCTGCGTAACACACATGCAAAGAAGCAATACATGTTCTCAATTATTAAGCACATTTTTACACTAGATGTTCTGCAATTCTTGCAACTCTAATACTCCTTTGACAGATGATGCAGTGCAGGACGCTTTGCTGAGGACGGAGCTCATGGTAGACTGCTGTGATGTCTGAGAGCCCGCTGTAAAAATTTCTCATGGTCACGGCCTTCACTCTCAGAGCTCAAACTGGGTTTAATTCCATCCTGTCAGCAGTTGCACCACAGCGAGGGCTGTAGCTACCAGCTACTGCAAGAGACGTGGCTCCCATAATGATCCCCCCCGACTGCTGCAGGGTTTTGCTCTCCTCAAAGCTAATACAGAATCCCCCCGCTGAAGATGGACGCAGGGTGTAGAAGAGACCTGACAGCTGTGAATGAACATGGAGCCAAGCTACGTTTCCAGACTGTTTGTGAAGCCTAAACAAGCGAATCTCAGCCAGGTGGATTCCTGCAAATTACCATTAGGAGCTTGTATAGTGAAGCGAAGAGTTGTCATTCTTTTCCAGGCATCTGGCTGTAGGTTAACACTTTGTCCCCAAGTTCTCATCCAAACTGGGCCACAACGTAATTAGTATTCACAGTGGAGAAGCTGCTTTGTTTTTTTGGTCCTCAGAGACTGTGCATCACATTTCACTTGTTCTAAAAACTTGTAATTCACATTGTATCCTCAATAAAATTGGCTGCCCTTGTGTAGCTCACGTTATGTCCCTAAGCCCATTCTTATTTTCATCTGTATTGCTATTAAAATGCAGCAGAATGATGTCTGTGTTGTGAGGCAGTTAGTGAGATATCGCACCAGTTTTCAGCTGTCAGAACCGTTTCCGCGTGAAATTCTAGTTGCCAACTGCACACCTGCGCTGGCACACTGTAGCATCTACATGTCAGACAGGCACGGCTGCACCCTTCTCCAAAAAGCACCTGAATTGAGCAGTTAGTGATAACAACAAATGGTAAGGAGTGGTGGAGAGGCATCTGGATTTTTGTTGATAGTCTGCCACTGTTTGACAAATGAGTGGCTGACCGAATTCCCGAATTTAATGTTCAGCGCCTTAATTAGTTAAGAAAAAGCATATGCTCATGAGGCTTATCCCCTTTTTTATCTCATAGAGAAGTTGCACTCAAAGAAGTCAAAGAAGCAAATATGTGAGTGTGTATTTGCAATAAAGCAGAACAGAGAAATCTATCTTCTTGATTTATCATTTATGGAATAGATTTATTCACTGACTGGAAATTAGGGATATGCATGTGTGAGCAAGAGAGAAAAAAAAAAAACAGGGAAAGGCAATTATTTGTAAAAGAGACATACCTCAATATAGAAGGATTCAGAGGGCTGTAGATTCAGGTAGATTTACTGTAAGAGCAGGAGACAGAACTGAAAAAAAGAAATGAAAATGGAACCAAATCAATTTAGTGCAAAGAAGTGCATTAAAAATTCTGACAGTACTGAGGTGCTTTTATCTCATTTCCCCCTAAACTCAGCAGATTTATATTCAAATCATCTGGCATCTGACACCTAAAGGAAGAATTAACCCACAGGTGTATTTCCTTATCACCATTAATGCCTGTAAAGATTCTGAACCTGTGATTTATTCACCACAATCAAACACCACTGTCTGTCTCAGGTGTGCCTTACCTGCTTTTGAACTCATAGCCTCATATGGTTTTCAAAAACAAATTAAACAGATTGTCACAACATACTGTTGCCTTGATTAATGTAATACATCATGTTGAACAGCATGCGTGCTTCTGCTTTTGCCATATTGTCTTTTTAAAAACAGCTGTTGACTGTGTTCCCTGTATATCTGGGCCCATGTTGTTGTTTGACGCCAGATTTTTTTTTCTTATCATTCCCGTTGCTCACTGAGTAAATGTACACGACATGACATCACATTATTGCTCTTCCTGAGCAGCATGGCTAGACTAACCTGCTAGGGGGGAAAATGAGCTGCTGGTGGGAACCTATTAACCCCCCCATTCCTTCTACTCTCTGTGAAGTATGTTTTCTATGCTCTAATAGTACCTGGCCCCAGATCTGCTTAGTAATAATTTGCAAATTCATTAAGAAAAATGCAACATACAAGCACAAAGTGAAATGTTCACTGCCAAGTCTTCAAACTAGATTTAGACACAGGGACCCTCTTCAAGACAGGGCCTCATTGTGAATGATTTTGCCTCAACAATAATCAACAGTTGTGTCTGTATCCTCAGCAGGAAGGCAAGCATGTTCTCAGTGGGTGTCTGTCTGGCTCTGCAAGAATTGTGCCTTGTCGCCTATTTCGTTTGTGATTGTAATGGACAGAAAAAGTGGCAAATGTCTGGTACGGTGGTTCCAAGGACAGCATCTCTGCATTTCAAGAGTGATGTGGTTCTTCTGGCTCTATCGACCTGTGACCTTCAGCACACTGGGACACTTTGTGAAGTGTTTGAGATGAGAGTCTGCAGCTCCAAGTCTGAGGCCGTGGTACTCTGCTGGAAAACTGAACAGCTCACTGGGCTGGGAGTAAGTTGCTGCCCAGAGTAAAGGAGTTCAAATATCTCAAGGTCTTGTTTACGTGAGAGGGTAAGATGGGGCAAGAGATCGACAGGTGGACTTGCTGAAGCACCATTGGTATTGCAAGCGTTGTACCGGGCTGCTGTGGTGAAGAGGGAGCGGAGCTAAAGGTGAAACTCTTGAGTTCCCAGCCTGTCTGCTTTCCTACCCTCACCCATTGTGTATGAGCTCTGGATAGTGACCAAAAGAATGAGCTTGCTGGAGAGATAGGGTAAAGAGGTCAGACATCTTGGAGAGGGAGAACTCGAAAAAGGACCACTGCTCTTAAGACACCTGACAGGGATGTCCAACTTCAGAGTTTTTCCAGGCATGTTAAAATGCGATGAGGCCCTGCCCCACCCTTGTTAGCCTGCCCTCACTCTGACCTGGATAAAGGCACGGACATACCTTGCGCACTGAATGACCACGGGAGGGCTGGGAGGTAAACTTACCATTCTCCTACTGCTGACATTGGCTGAAAGGGAAACTAGGATGATGCTGCTGGGTCTGGAGTGAATGTCTGTCAGCTAACTTCACTGTGGTGAGGTGGCTTGACTGCAGTGTTTTGGACTGGGTTTGAGTTCGAAACAAGTGATTGGAGCATGTGCAGTCAGTGCACTTGCTTACAGTTTTCGTGGTCACAAAAAATTGGCTGCATGTGGACATCTGCCTACAGGTCCGTGCAAATCATCGTGAACATGGTCGTATGGAGACTTTTATGCCACACTAACCAAAGAAAACGCTTGCAAACATGCGGACAATGAAGCTATGAATTGGCCTTAAAGTGGAAAAGTGGAATCAGTAACCATACAGGAGGGAGCAGGAAAGATATTTCTTCCCTTACACTAGCCACAGTAGATCAGAATGCAGTAGGTATCCGTGCAAGACACTTTATTTTGACTGAAGGGTTTGACAGCAGTGATAGACACTCACCAATGTGTGTGTACTAATTGGTGAGCTTGCTATATTTATATGCTCTTATTCCTGCCTTTGAATAAAAGCCCCCTCTTCTCTGGGGTTTGTTGAAAGCCTTTAGGGGAACAGGAAATCACAAACTGAAATAGAAGTCGAAGGTGGTTGACGTAAAGTGGGTGCACCACAGAAGCACCTTACAAACACTCATCACAGGGGTGTCACAGATTGATGATAACTAACAGTGTAAGAATACCTGAGGGTGGATTATTGCTTAAAAACTTAATGCTTCCTGATGCCTGCCTAGGCTCCATTAAAGATGCATCGCCTAAGTTTATTTGATCCAGCTGGGTTTTGATGATGAAACATCTTTGTTGTACTTCTAGCAGTGTGTGCTTGGCATTTCCTGATCCAGCTGTCATTTTAGGTAACCGTTGATGACACCTTGCGCAGACAAAAGTAACGTTAAGTCATCCCTTAAACAGAATCAGTTTGACTGAATCAGGGGTGATGAGAGCCGTGCCGCCGAGGCACAACAGGTAGAGACGTTTTCAGGCTTCAACACTCAGTTTGAGACTAAAGAGGGGTTGTCTTTTCATTGAGGACCATTTATGGCTTATTCTATTATTTGCCACATGGCATGAAACATATTGAGTTTAATAGATTCAGTCTTTTGCAGACACTGCAAGATAAGTAGTACTGTTGGAGGGAATGTGAGAGAGAAAGAGGGAAACCAGCTGGCAGATGTAGGGCAGCTAAGGGGTAGAAATTTACCTCCTGGACTTTATGTGAAAAAAAAAAAATATATATCTATATATTTGTGTGTGTGTGTGTTCTGGTTTGTGTTCATGTTGGATTGTGTGTTTAAGTGTGTGTGTGTAAACACTGAGAGAGCCAGCAGTCTGGGCTTCTGCTGGTACCAGGGGAGATGCCTGATGACAGCAGTGAGCAGTGTCAACTTAATACCATTAGATAAATTATTCTCCCCATCAGTCAGTCTGGCCCCGGACAGAGTAGCACAAAGCTTGACAAGCAGTGGTCCAGCAGGTCCAGTCCCACCAATCCTCTCAGTGACTCATTGATATCATTCCAATACACAGAGCACGGGGACTGCATGCTGACGATGTATTTCATTTTAGAATAAAGAGTATTCATTAGCATGCACATGAGCTTTTGTTTGCCATTTTTTAAGTCAACTGTAGGCCTTTTTCACTGAAGATACTTTGAAGAAACATAGACTAACCTATAGTATTAATGATTGATTCTCCCTTTTTTTATTTCAGTCAGACTTAAAGATTGATTGGTGAATTCCCACTGTTGACCAATAGAACGCTGCCTTGACCTTTGAAGGAACAGAAAGCTGGAGTGTTCAAAATAGGCCTCCAGGAAGTGTGCAGGGCTTTGAAGTCAATTTTCATTGAGGCCAAACTGTGGAATTCACCTCTCGAGTAGGTCACTTGATGCCATTGGGCCCCAAAAGAGTTTGTTTTCATGGACTTAAACTGGGAAAGAGACAACTCTAAATCAGTGGATACATTTTTTTGAGTGCCCTAACTCCTGTGATATGACTCATTTCACCATCAGGATTTAATCCAATAAGTCAGATAAAATTTGGAAAGTCTAAAAGAGCCGCAAGATTAAATTATTTTGTCCCCATTCAAGTAAGTGGAGCGCTAAACAGGAAGTGACCAGCTCAGCTGTCCTAAGTCTCTGGTGTGCTTTTTCCATGGGCCCATCGATGCGAAAGCAGCACTGATCATCTGGGTAATTTCACACTGCAGAAAATAGAGCTTTTTTTTTTTTTGGCTTCCACTGAGCAACCTTCATATGAATGAACAGGATCCTGCCGTAAAGGCTGTATCCAGGCCTCTTGACCCTTTAGTGACCAGGCTGATGTGTTTGCAACCTTACAGTTAGCAAGCTTCCTCGATCAGCAAGCCTTTTACTTCTTTAAAAACTCTTTATTCAATGAAATGATGTGCGGTCCAGGAACAGAATGTCAGGAGGGAGTAAACTGCAGATAATAGAATAATATATATTTTAAAAAGCTCCAAAAGCTGTTGTAACTGTATGGCCCTAGCATGTTCCCAGCTGGCTAGCGTGTTAGCAGTGAACCTTCATTGCCCGCATAGTTAAATGTATCCTTTATGCTGGCATGAATACAGCAACTAGAAGGCAGTAGAGAAACAAATAAGTTTGTGTCTTTTGCTACTGTCAAAACTTACATTTAATCATCCCAGCTGTAGTAACTTTTTTATCCCTGTGCCTGTAGCTAAATAGCATTACATAGATGTTTAAAATTTCTAACCAACTGGCATAACCTCTCCTGAAAAAGTTCAGCCATTTTAAACATGTCTTTGTCATGTCCCATGGTCGTGTCTCACTTAAACTATTGGCTGCTTTGCCCCCATGATTTCCAATGGTACTGTTTCATTTCCTCGGCATCCATACATTTTCAGAAAACATGCACAAATAAGGACATGAACGCAAAGTACAGACAGAGAGCTCCATCTGCGTCTGTATGTATCTAACGTTGAGCATAAATTAACCTCAAGCATCTGAAACAAAATACTTTAAGAAGACACACAGATGAAGTTTACTGTGCTACTTTCTGGTGTGACCAGGCCTTAATGGCAGAAAGCCTTAATATGCAAAACCAAAACCCATGGATTTAGTAAACCTCTATGTCCATAATTAAAGTTACTGAATGCTTTTGCTTCTCCTTACTAGTCTGCAAGGCAATTGAAATTTCAGAAAATAAAAATAAATATATAGCAAAAACATACACAAAGTATTTTTTTAAAAAAGGTAAAGTTGTGTGTCAGATTCAGTCATTTCACATACCTCCAGTAGCTCTGTTCATCTGGGTGTAGCCTACTTCCACACGAACATGATCCAAAGCAATATTTTTTCCTGCTTGTTATTCAAACTGCGTAACCAAATACACGGATGATAACAGCAAATGCGTATTGTGAGGACTGATAATACTGAAAATCGACTTAGATCATAAATTTATGGTAATTGTGCCTAAAATATGAATTTTCTAATACAATGAACTCAATTTGAATGTTATGGGATTCAGCATGTAATTGAGGTTGACACACATTAATCTAATACAATCCAATATAATGGTCCTGGCTGAAATACAAATTAGCTTTGCAAAGCATACTCATCCATTTTTGTTGAGAAAGGAGGTGCTCATTAAACTCAACTGTGATTGTTGATTTTTGTATTGGATTGCATCATATAATAAGGTTACCATATACCACAGGTTTAAAAAAAGAAGACAAAAGCAAAT